>PVKM010021726.1:0-15327 GCA_004027735.1 Carollia perspicillata | reverse complement strand
ACTTTTTATTCCGTCCCAGAGACTTCCCTGCTTTGCTTTCTTCGGCCTCCCTAATCTGTGATCAGAGAAATTTCATGTAGCCTCCTAATGTCTTCCACTTTGATTCTGATGTATAAAGTAAGTGGTAAAACTGCCATTTTCCAGAGCATTTTCTCAATCCGATGAGATATTGCTTCCTGGCAGTTGTGGTGAGTTTGGCCCAAATAAACTCATAACAATGTTTACAGGTATGACAACTCTTACGCTGACAAATGACTGTCTTTATTTGTATTTTTTTAAATATTATTACTCATATCTTATCGAAGTTATATTTATCCTTAGTTTAACTTAGAATT
Source organism: Carollia perspicillata (assembly GCA_004027735.1). NCBI lineage: Eukaryota > Metazoa > Chordata > Mammalia > Chiroptera > Phyllostomidae > Carollia > Carollia perspicillata. Next base: position 14,992 of record PVKM010021726.1, on the reverse strand, counting down.
TTTCTTAATCTATGTTCATGATTTTATCTTCACATAATGTAGCTTATTTTTATTTTATAATTTAATATAGTTATTTTATCTTATAATAGTTTGCTTTTCATAACATTTCTATTTTAACCCTTTTTTATTTCAACATTTTAGTTTTCCTTAATTTTCTCTCTTCCTGGTGTTCTTTTCCTCTAATTTTTTTCTTAGGCATACCTATCTGACTTTGTGTTTTTGGTGAGTAAGAAATATGGCCTCGGGAAGTGGCAATAAAGAAAGGCCGCATCCTCTGTCCCCAGAGCCTTCACGCCAAGGATGGAGAGGGAAGTCTGGCAAGAGGCGGGGTTTTCGGGATGGGGCCTCAGACTCCATTAGCTCAGTAGTAAAGGGACAGGTGAGCTTAGAAAATGTCAAACAAAGGCATGCTCTGGTATGTATCATACATGTTGGGTGACCAATTTATCATCCGAAGCCAGACATTTGTCAGAGAAGGAGCTGGTTGTGCTAAGGCAACAAGTTTGCAAGGATCCAGTCCCAGGCAATTTACATATGTAAAAGAAGTGAATGTGCAGGTTCGGACTAAAACTAATGAATATCAGTTTTGCACATAATGGACATTTTTTGAATGAACAACCATATTAAAAATTATATCAACTTAAATGGAAATTGAAACGCAATTCCTGAAGTATGAAACACTTCCTTGTGCAGCGAGTTAGGAGAATCCCGCCAGGAGACAGTAGGTGCTGCCCAGCTCGAGTGTCTGGTGTGCGTTCTGGGTGACGTCAACCACACGTTAGCTCACAAATATTCGTCTATCTTTTTAAGTAGTAGCAGCAATCCTTCCATTTCATTTGGGGGTGGACAGAAACCGTGGGAAGGAATGAAGGCCGTTCTGATGTTTCTCTCTAGATCTGGTAGGATAACGATGCCATTAACTGAAGGAGGTCCACGGGGAGGACAGGCTCTGCGTTGGAGGAACCTGCGGGCCGTTCTCAAAGGCAGGTCAAGTGGGCAGAATGTAAAAGTCTGGCGCTCAGGTGCCAGGTCCAAGCTGAAGAAATAAATGCGAGAGTGGATGACTCAGGCAAATTGCACAGGAGTCATCCATACCCTGCGGCCAGAACCACAGGCAGAGGGGCTGCCCCAGCACAATGCCCGTGCGATCCCTTGTCATCCCGCGGCGTGCTTGGGCAGGGCCTGGCACCCACTACTCAAAAGCAAGGTTGTTCAAAGGTGAGAATAAGAGCAGTCTTGCAAGCAGAGGGAAAAGAGTCTAGCCTGGGTGCCAGCCGCTCGGGGAGGTTGTCCGTTCACACCCATGGCACCGGAGTAGCTTGGGTAAGGTCGAGGCTGTGCGTTCGCTTCTTGTCAGGCAAACTAAAGGGGGCTGCCGGGATCACCACGGGTCGGTCTTCTCTCCAGCAGGGTTTGGAAGCGAAGCCATGGGATGGATGAGATCACCTACAAAGAATGTACAGAAAAGGAAGTGTGAAGGGCAGAACCCTTGGCCATTTCACATGTCAGTGTGTGGGCTAATTTACGGGACCGGATAACCTGAAAAAATGTGTGAGGTAACTTTGTGTTTTTATGCTAGCAAGCACTGGAAAGCAGTATTTTTTCTGCTTTTACTGCCCCCTTTTCTTACTGTATTTTGCTGTGTATTATATGTCCTTTCTACCCAAATTTTTGAGGGAAAAATAGGATGCGCATTTGTATATGGGTACAATAATGGGTATTATAACAATCCCATGTAGAATGTGCACAAAATATGGGTGCACCTTATACATGGCAAAACATGGTTAGTTGTCTTAACCACACCTGGTGATTTTTTATAGCTACATGTGCAGGTGCAGCTATGGGGAAGGCAAATACTGTCAACCAAGCCCATTCCAGGTATGTGGTTTTTGGCAAATTACAGCCTCTTTCTTCTGTCAAATAAATCAGAGGAGTAGGTAATATAAATTGTGAATGTTTCCTTTCCTTTTGTTTTTTCTTTTTCCAATACATTTTAAGGAGGCAATTCAGTTGTCCAGTTGCAAGACGGTGTGCCAATAATTCCAGGAGTTTTTATTTGTGGCATAAACTGTAGTATGTACTATTTTTAAGACACTGAAAATTTTGCTCTGAAAAAAAAAATATATATATCTTCTGAATAGAAAAGCAGACCAAGCAAAGAAACAGTAGACCAAGTGAAATGAACATTATGCTCTCCACTTTATTTATTGTTTTAAAATAATGTAAAAGTAGGGTGAAGAGAGGATTAGAAATTATATTTTATCAAATTTTAAGAGTAGGCAGATTTTTGTCATTTTTAACAGAAAAATAAAAGGAAAATTAATTAATATGTAAGTGAATTTAAAGGTTTTGAGTTATCAGAAATCTATACAGGCCTTTAAGTGTTAGAAGAAATTTCCAAGATTTCCATCCTACTTACCACATTAAGCCCAAACAACATTATGTCATAGAATACCATAATACACAATTTTACCAAATTATATCCAGAGGGCATACACAGAGGGGGGGAAATAGGAAACCTGCCAACTTCATCTACTTCTAGTATTTTCAGCTTCCACTTTCTAATTTTTGGTCCACTTCAGTCAGGTCTCCTAATCTTATTCTGCTCCTCTGGGTGTCCAAGTTTATCTGTTTTCTGACCTATCTTGTATCCTTTCTTTCTTTTTACTTTCTTTTAATTTTTCTTAAACTTATTGGGGTGACATTGGTTAATAGGATCAGATAGGTTTCGAGCATACGTTTCTATGATACATGGTCTGTGTATTGCATTGGGTGCCCACCACCCAGTCAAACTATCTTCTGTCACCATATATTTGGTCCTCTTTATCCTTTACCATTCCCCACCCCCTTCCCTCTGGTAACCACCACACTGTTGTCTGTGTCTATGAGTTTCAGTTTCATATCCCACATATGAGTGAAATTATGTGGTTCTTAGTTTTTTCTGACTGGCTGACTTTGCTCAGAATGTATTCCCAAGATCCATCCATGTTGTTGCAAATGGCAGTGTCTCATCTTTCCTTATGGCTGAATAGTATTCCGTTGTAATATGTACCACATCTTCTTTAACCAATCATCTATCAAAAGACACTTTGGCTGTCTCCATGTCTTGGCCACCATGAATAATGCTACAATGAACGAAGGGGTGCATATATCTTTGCAAATAAATATTTTCAAGTTTTTTGGGGTACATACCCAGAAAGGGGATTGCTGGGTCATATGGCAACTCCATTCTTAATTTTTGACATCGCTCCCAGGACATGGCCTTTCTTTTTATTTTCAGTCTCCAGGTCATTCACACCGCTGGATTATTCCTTTCAAAAATATTAATTTTAAGGCTCTCATCTCTTATCAGGAAGGAAAAAATTTCTCTTCAACATTTTCACATCCCCTAGTGTGTTCTCCAGTCCGTTTTCAATGCAGCAGTGAAACTCTTAGTGGGAAGAAATGCAACTTTTGCTATTAAAGCTGCGGCTTCCTTTAGGAAATGAGAACTTGGTGGGAAGTTACTTCACATATTGATAATGGTCAGTGCAGAGTGCCAAACCCAAGAAGCTACCCTGCAGATGGGCTGCAGCATTGAAAGGACATTCTTTCATTTCCCAGTTTTACTGTCTCCTGGGTAAGTGCATGTTTTAACATCTTGCCACTTAGTAACAGTTCTTGTTTGACAGGTTTCCTCCATGAACCAGATTACTAAACACAGATGAAGATTATGAAGAGAACCCATATTACCTCATCCATGCCCTTTTAAGGGAGCATTAGACCAGGGTAAACCACAGGGCAGGGCAATAGAATAAACTAACGAAACATTCCTGGCTGCAAGAGAAATTCCTGTCTTCGTCACATGGAAGTTAAATAATTTCACTTTATCTAAGGGTAACATTCCTTCTATATCCTCTCTACTCCCTGCAGATTCTTGTCTTGATTTTGCCCACATCCTGTTTTTAAAGAGCTGGCGCACCAGCTCAGCTGCTGGCAGCTGGGAGACACCTGGGGCCAAGCAACAGCAGATGCATCAAGTCAGCTTCAGCAGGGAGACAGCCTTGCAGCCCAGCTGAGCTCACAGCTCAGTGGAAGGGCAGTTTCGGGTCCTCCCACCTCTCCTTGGTTTTCCACTCCTGCAGGGGGAGGAAGAGTCTTGCAGTTACTTCTCTGCACAATATACACGCAACTGAACATTTTTGTATTGAATCGGCATTGCAAACCCTAAGGAGTCTGTCTGCATGTGTGTGTGGCGGGGGAAGGCATGCCCCTACAGACTTAGGAGAACGGACTGGGACACTGCGGGGCATCCTCCTATGTAGAGCCCTTAGTGACTGCGAACAGTTTAGGACTGATGCCCACAGCCACCACCCTGAAACACAGTCTTATAACAAGGAGCAGGGAGCTAAGTACTTCACACAAATGACTCTACTAGATGTCCTGTTTAGATAGATAGATGATAATGTAGATAGATAGATAGATAGATAGATAGACAGATAGATAGATAGACAGATATAGAGATATAGACATCCGAAACCAAAGCCAATACATTTTGTCAAAAAATTTTTTAAAATGATCTTTGCTTTACATAGCTGGAAAAATACAAAGAAAAAAATCCTTTCCAGATGAAACTTAGTTTACAACTTTGTTTGCATCCAACCTGAGCCTGTGTCTTCAATCAGACACGACGAAGCCCTGGCTGGTGTGGCTCAGCTGGTCGGGAGTTGGCCTGCAGATGGGAAGGTTGTGGATTAGATCCCCGGTCAAGGCACAGACAAGAATCAACCAATGAATGCATAAATAAGTGGAACAAAGATCAGTGTTTCTCTTTCCTCCTTCCTCTCTCCCTCTCTAAAATCAATAAACACAAATTTTTAAAAGTCAAAAAGCAGCATGGAAAGAGACAAATGCCCTCCGATGTAGGATTGGATGAAAACATGTGGTACATATATACTGTGGAATACTACACAGCCATAAAATGACAAAATGCTGCCATTTGTGACAACCTGGATCGATCTTGGGAATATCATGCTAGGCAACATAAGTCAGACAGAAAAAGTTAAGAATCATATGACTTCACTGACACGTGGGATGTAAAACTGAAATCAACAAACGAGCAAACAAGACAAACAAAAACTCACGGACTCCGACAACAGTATGCTGGTTACCAGAAGCAAGAGGGGTGGGGGACAGCAAAGGTAAAGGGGTCACTGTTCGGTGAAAGAAGGTTTAACTTTGGGCTGGTGGGCACACAATGCAATACGAAGACCACGCACCATAGAACTGTACACTTGGAACCTACATCGATTTGTTAACCAATGTCACCCCAATACATTTAATTTTAAAACATGAATCAAAAAGCAGCACAGCAGAGGGAGCGCAGATTGCTTTGTGAACAGAGGGATGGTGCTGGCCAGGAGAGCGCAGCTCAGGGCTGCGCGAGCGTGACCGAGGACTGAGGGGTGGGTGCTGCTCTCGGAAATCCATCCATATCCGCTGAGGTCACACCTCCCGCAGCTCTCCCCGCCAGTGACACCAGTGATGAGAGCAGCAGGGACACTCAGGCAGGCCTGTCCCTGGGAGACACCGGGGCCTCTGAAGGCCGACTTGCCACAAGGACTTCCTGATGGCTTTGCAAGCCCCTTTTAGATTGCACAGCGGTTTGGAATGCTGCTTCCTCCTCAGTGACCTTCCCAGATGCAAGTGCCCTCAGCCTAAGCTGTCACCCTCCCTGCGTCCCATCATAAGCACTCGCCCCAATAAAATCTTTGCAGTGTTTAATCTGTTCCTGGAGTCGGCTTCTCAGAGGACCCAGCCAAGCCCAGGGGGAAAGTCCTGAGACGTGGTCCAGGTAGAGAAATAGCCTGCGGGAACAGCCAGAACTGAACAAGAATTGGGTATGCAGGAAAGGGTGGGGCTGGGGGGAATGGGGCTGGAGAAGCAGGTGGGGCCTGGATCCTGCAGGACCTTAAACAGAATCACTTAGGAGCTGGGATTTTATCCCAGCAGTACTGTGCAGCCCTCAAAGGGTATCTAGCAGATTAGTGCCCTGAGTGGATACATGGATAAACAAAGCGTAGTATGTACATAAACAACGGGATAGCATTCAGCCTTAAAAAAAGGAGATGCTGTCACACACTTCAGCATGGATGAACCATGACAACATTATGCTGAGTAAAATGAGCCAGGTCACAAAAAGACAAACACTCTATAGGAATGGACAAAAGTAGGTTTACAGTTATAATACAAATAAGCAGTTCAATAATTAATACATAATAATCAAGAATAAACTCCGTTTTCTGTACTCACAACTGTAAACCTGTTGTGTCCCACCCTCCACGATTCTCCTTATAAGAGGTAGGCAGAGCAGTCAGACTCACAGGCACAGAAGGTGCAATGGTGGTGCCAGGGGCTGAGGAGAGGGAGGGCTGGGGAGAGTTTCAACCTGCAGGACGAGAAGAGTTCTGGAGACTGGCCGTACAACCGTGGGAATGGACTTAACACAGTCGACCTGTACGCTTTAAAATGCCTAACATGGTAACTTCTAGGTTATGTGCACTTTACCACAATTTAAAATAAACAAATCATAATGCCAAAACAAAAATAAAGAAAAAGGACTATGACTGTAGTGTAGAGATTGGATTCAGGGGCCGAAACGAGAGGCCAGAGATGGGTTAGAAGACATTGAAGTCCCGGAGGCGAGAGAGGAGGACTGTGTGAGCTGGGAGGTGGCAGTGGGGCTGAGAGAAGTGCACATATTCTTGGGGAGAGGCCAGTGGGAGAGAGACAGGAGGGTGCAGCAAGGGAGCTGGTTCGGGCAGTGGGGTAGAGAGTGGTTGATGACGCCACTTGCAAGACAGGTAAACAGGAGTTGTGAGTGGGTGAAGGTGCTGCGTTCTGTAGCATGAAAAATGCTGGTGGGCCCTGGCTGCTGAGGCTCAGTGGATCGTGTGCCAGCCTGTAGACCAAAAGGCCTCTGGTTTGATTCCCATTCAGGGCACATGCCTGGGTTGCAGGCCAGGTACCTAGTTGGGGGCATGCAAGAGGCAATCACACACTGATGTTTCTCTCTCTGTCTTTCTCCCTCCCTTCCCCCTCTCTGAAAGTAAATAAATAAAATCTTTTTTACACAAATAGTGCTGGTGGGACATCTAATTGCAGATGTTTTACAGACAGTAGGAGGTATAGATCCAACTCCCCGCTGAGAAGTACAGGCTGGAGATTACAGATCAGGAGACCATCAGCATTTAGAATGGTGGTGTTTGAAACTCTGTGAGAGAGAGATCTAGCTCAGGGAGACTGGGTAACCTGAGAAGAGAAAAGGCCATGAATGCAAACTGAGCTATGATGGCTAGGAAGAAAGAGAGAAACCTGCAAAAAAGAGTGGGGAGGAGGAAACAAAGGTAGGGGGAAAGTGTGGAGTCAGAGGCCGAGGAAAGACCATGTTTCATTAATGTTACAGAGATTAGTCAAAGCAAGTACACATTCTCTCTCTTTTCAAGCAATTTATGCTTCTAGATTGGTGTTGATGTGAATGTTCCTGAAGAGAAATCTTAGTAATATGAGAGCAAGAAATAGACACACGAAGTCTATAACTATTGTCAAATATTAGAGGACTGAATTCTTAGTTTCCAGCTCTCAGGGAAAATGAGCTGGCAATATTATTTCACAGGGTGGTCATGAAAAAAATGAGATCAAAGCACTCCGTAGACTGGCAAGTGTCATACCAATGGGTGTTATGTTGGTTGAACGACATGTCTGTCTGTTGTGCAATGGGACAACCACTGAGCGAAGTGTGGTCAGACCCAGATTAGTGCGTAAGTTGAAGGTTAGGGCTACAGACAGCTGGGAAAATCGGCAGAGCAACAACAGTCAGGATGTAGGGTCAGAGCGAGCAGCTGACCAGAAAGTAGACAGACAGGAACACGAGCAAACAAAACAAAGGAACCGAGGGGGTGGGGGATGAGTGTAGAACAGATGTGAGGTCTCATCCAGGTCCAAGTAAACTTAGAAAACAGAGGCACTGCTCAGCCTCAGCCAGGGAGCTTTGGTATATGGGGATACTTACTCATGCCTTCTGGCCCTACCTTGTTCCATGAAAGATTAATGGCGGCTTAGAGCAAATCTTCAAGTATGGGTAACCTAGGATCTGCAGGAGGTTTCAGGCAAAAGGGGCACCTCTGATAAAAAAAATCAGATAAAAGGGGCACATCAGTGGAGACCACGCTGATAAAAAATATATAAAGATACTGGCATAGAGACACTGAAACACATGCATTACATCTATGTTCCTATTATACAGCTTCAAGTGTTTTCTGTTTGAGGTAGCGAGACTGGACACATGCAGATAGCCGGGCCTATTTGCAAATAGAAATAAGGATATGCATGTGTGTGTGTATGTATATATACACACACAAATATAGATCGTATGCTCTGGTATTTTTACCCACTATAAAATATTATGGGATGCTGGAATACAAAGGAAGAAATATGCCTAAAGAATTGGCTGTAGAACCATGAAAATGTAGACCTACATAGGTTCCATCCAGCACAAATAATACCACTTTCTTGTTACAAAAAAAATTTTTTACAAAAGCATAAGCATGTAATTCTCTAACATAACAATATCACATTCAAGCACACCATATGATATTTTAGGTGAAATGTTCAAATTAAAACTATAAATTATGCTCTGGCTGGTGTAGCTCAGTGGATTGAGCACAGGCCTGTGAACCAAAGGGTCACCGGTTCAATTCCCAGCCAGGGCACATGCCTGGGCTGTGGGCTAGGTCCCCAGTAGGGGGCACACGAGAGGCAACCACATATTGATGTTTCTCTCCCTCTCTTTCTCCCTCCCTGCCCCTCTCTAAAAGTAAATAAATTAAATCTTTTAAAAAACAATAAATTATTACAACCATATTATTACCCTAACAACCACACTCAAGCAGGACTTACTTCCCAGACCCCGTATATTAGGAAAAATGGAAGAGGTCTGACTAGCTAAGGATGCTTGCAATTAAAACGGAGTATGAAGAATACTTAAAAAAAAAACACTAAGAATTAAAAAATGATAGTGATGGGACTTGTCTCTCACTCCTGACTTGTCAGGATATCACTGGTTTTAAAGCATCCTCTGAAGTTTTACCCTGATCATCAGTTCAGGAAGCCTTCTTTATTGCCAGTAAATATATAACTTTTACAACAAAAACGTCCAGTGCATCACCTGGCCTCTTCTTTATAACATGTGTTGCTAATGAAGATGCTCACTAGTTCTGTGTTGGTGAAGTTACATTCCAGAGCCTATTCATTTTCCATTTCCAATGGCCCCATTTTATTAATTGCCATGATTTTCAGTTCTGCTATGGAAAACAAGTCAACTGTTACTCTGATTACTACTGGATGTTTTAAATTATCATCATGATTACATTGAGTGAATAGCACGCTGCAGAGAGAGATAGTAGGCATACTACAAAGATAGGGGTAGCAATTATGTCTGACGGTAGAAAATAGAATGGTAGGATTTATACATAAAATCTAAGACTTTGGTTACCGTATTTATTATTTTTAAGGTATACATAATCTTCAGTAGTTTCCTGTGAAGGTAGGAACTTTATATTGTAGAACCTAAAAAATATTTGCCTATGACATTTAACTATAAAGCATTAGGACTGTTTTTTCTTAATTAATTTATTCATTCATTCACTCATTTATTAATTTACTTATGTGTATACATGTACACGTATTTACTAGCCAATAGATGGCAACTTTAAAGAAATTGCAGCTAGTTTTACAAAAAATATTAAAATAATAAAATCATATCAAAATTTACTAGTAGAAAAATACCATTGTGATGCTTTGGAAACTACGAAACTAAGATGTGGCTACAACACTGTTTAAGTTATTGAAATAATTAAGAGTAACTAGCCTGCTTACTTTTACATGTTGAAAAACTCAATATAAAGAATATAAATGCATAATATATTAATATAGTGTGTAACATGTTAGTATGCATTTTATAGTGTACATAATGACATTATTATGTAATATACGACAATGAACTTTCTTGTTTATTTTTTATTTTTCAGGGCACTATTTATTTATCCTCTCCAGCCATCCCACCTCCCATTCTTGATCCTACCCCCTTTGGCTTCGTCCATGTGTCTTTTTTACATGTTCCTTGATGACCCTTCTCCTTTTCCCCTGTTATCCCCTCTCCCCTCCCCTCTGGTGACTGTCAGTTTGTTCTTTATTTCAATGCATTGAGATTGTTTTTAAATAAAGTATTGGTACAAGAACACTATCCTCTTTCCAAGTCATTATCTTGAAAGAACATAAACTTCCTCTCATGATGTCACAGTTCAAACATTTAAAATTATCGATCAGCTTTAAAAAAACTGGAATCAGATTATGCTGGACACCGATGCCTCCTAGGTGAGCACCTCTCCTATTTCTGCTATTTCTGGAGTTGTCATCACCTATAACCCATGGTTGTGGCTGTAAGGCGAGGCATGTGGCTAGCTGGAAGTAGTCGCCACCTATGCTCAAACAGCTTTAAAAGATTCCCACAATCAGCCCCCAAAGGCTGTATTGTTCTTTGTGGTGGGGTCTTTCATTTCATACACGAAATGGCGTTACGGTATGAATTTTGCAGATTTATCACGAAGTCTTCTTTTTGCCCAAAGTCGCTCTTCAGAATTTGTCAAGGTCCGAGCACCACAGGAGCGGGTAAACCAATAATACTACAGCATCTCTTGGTGGCGCTGGAGCACTCTTTCCCATGGAAAAACCCAGCATTTTGACCACTGCGCAGAGTGGCAGTCAGAGCCAAGGATGGCTCTGTGGGTGGGTTGAGGGGGGACAGGGCAGGATATGGGAAAAGCCAGCTGATCCCTTCCCTTCGGCCTATGGTGGCCTGGCCCCCACAGCTGAACTCCTTCTGGGGCTTTGTGATCCGCAGTTCGGGAAGAATCAGGGGAAGCGCTTGCCAAACTGAGCAGAACAGCTGCTTCCTGTTGAACTTTTTGAATGGAACATTTAATTTCTTTTTCAGAACATGCTGGGATATAAGAAGGAATAGAAATACCACCGTGAAAAATAGTTTTTTCATTAAGGGAAAAAAGCCCTCCTGTTCAGAGATAGTCTTGGTTTCTTTATTCCATGTTATGAAAGACTGTTAAGAAAAGAATACATATTTTTCCTCAGAAGTTAAAAACTATTCATTTACTTGAGTCAATGGCAGCTCTCTCAGTCTACGAGAAAGTTATTTAATGACAATAATGAACAGAGCACTTAGCATATGTCAGGCACTTCTTGCTTTTACATATTTAGTCTTTTACTTCTTAAAACTTTATGAGGTAGGTCTGATTGTACCCATTTTACAGATGAGAAAACTGAGGCCCAGAGAAGTTAAGGAGCATGCCACGTCATAACAGCTAGCATGAGGCAGAGACAAGATTTCAACCAAGAAAGTGGAATCCTGAATCTGAGCTCTTAACCAACCATTCTGTCACACCCACATGTTTACTAACAAGCAGAAAGAAAAATTATTGCCTTTTCCTAGGCAAGAGTTCATTCATCTCTTAGTAAAGTGCAATTTTTACATAATTCTTCAATGTGAAATGTAGCGAATTCAAAAATACACAGAGCCTGCAAACTCATTAACTTTCCTAAATGGTTCTAAGCAAAGAAAATGCTTTATGGGTTTAAATGAGTCAAATGCATGAGTTATTCTCTTGTGAAAACTAGCTGCTGGTCTGTATTTACAGTATCTCTTCTCTTCCATGAAAGACAACACTGGAGCTAACGAAGACTTTTTCTTTTAGGGAAAGGGAATTAGGTCAAGTTAGGTCAAAGGTGAAACAACGCTGGACTTGGCTGAGAAAGAAATCAGGAGGAAGCCGAGAAGAGCCCAGTGGGACTTGGTTTCCACAATTCTCATATTTAACCATGAAATTAAAATTAGACGCAGGGCTGGATTTTCATGGTCACAAGCAGTTTCGACAGTGAGTTGCGGAGTTCGCACACTCTTCTGTCTATTCCTTTCCAAATTTCATTGTCTGAAGAACCTGAGAATTTCCACTGCTGAATAAATTCTCTCACTTTTATTAAATCATGAGTGGAAAGAGTTCAGAATTGACTCGGGAGAAAGACAGGAACCATGGTAAATGTGGGTAAGGTCCCTCCAAAGTTTGTAAATGAAACCAAATCTCTGAAGCATGATGATTTTGCTAAACTATTGTAGGTAACTCTGGAGAGAAAAAAGATACCCCCACGTGAATTCTTTTCCATTTGTTTCCTCTCTGTTCAGAGTTCCATCCAGACGTTTCAGCTTTAAGCAGCTCGAAGAATTTTTAACACAATGGTTGAAAAAGTAAACTAAGACACAAACACATAAAAAGGATATTTATGATGTAATGTTTATTCAACTAACTTAAAAAGAATTATTTTAATTTAAGTCATGAAACGCATGGTCCACAGTAAAACAAATGTAGTATTTCCAAGAATGTCTTGTATTATCTCCAGTTCTGTCTGCATTATCAGCTGTTGACATCTGTCTTTACCACCATAACTGACACGGAGTTGTTCAAAATAACGTTCTGGCCCAACTGGACTAGATATGCAGATGGGAGTGAGATCGACTCAAAACAAGAAAACCCACACTGACAACCAGTAAAAGTGTTTTGCTTGACATTTATAGTCTCTATGTACAAAAGTAAAGGGAAAACCAGTTGGTGACTATGTGCATGTGTTAGTGAATATTAGTACTTCACATTCACATATGTATGTGCATTTGTAATACTCACATAAAAAAGATAAATTTTAAATTACTTTCATTTGTGAAAAAATATAAAATGTGACTGATACACTCACCAATTTGAGTGCTTGTTCAAAACCCAGTGCTTAAAAATATTCAGGGAAAAAATCCCAAACTATATTCTGACAGAAGATAATAAAAGTGAAAAGACAAGAAAACAGTGAGTGTTCAATGTGATTTTAATAAGTATGGATGGGAGCCCTGGCTGGTGTGGCTCGGTGGCCTGCGTGCTGGCCTTCGAATAAGTATGGAGGTGAGCAGAAAGAAGATGTATTTGTAAGCAGGAATCACAGAGCATTAACCAGACAAAGAATCTGAAATGAAAGACGTGAAACTGAACAGAACCAAGGTACTTTCCGGATAGAGTAAATGAAATTTGTTTCGATGAGTTCATACTGTTAGCCAGTGCGGAACTGACATCCTCCTAGAGGACGTGTCTGGGACAACGACCCTACAATATGCTACAACGTCAGTTCTTTACTTGGCTTCCGTTAAAAGGGCAAGGGTGCATTTTGCCATACAATGACCTTACACAACTTCAGCGGGTATCTCTGTACTCACTGAAGAAACATCGGACAGCGTCAGCTGTAGTTCCAAGCATGAGCTGGGTTGGAATTTTTAGACCTGGAGTTCCTTCTCTCTGTAAAGACTGAGGTCCCATAGAGGTTGGGACGACTCGCCCCCATAAAGGGAGCCCCCAAATCTTTCCCATTTCGCTTCCCAGCCCATTCCCATTAGGATAGCGTGCGATGTCCCGGTCCAGCCTGCTAGTTGAGGCAGGGGCAGCAGAAGCAGCAGATGGTCCGGCAGGGGTTCTTCTTCTTGTACTGCACGGCCTTGCGCACCTGCGCCTTGGCCTGGCCGGTGTAGTCGAGGGTCTTCTCCACGTTCAGCTCAATAACATTGAGGGTGTCGGCCTGCTCCTCCACCAGCACGGCCATCTGCAGGAAGAGCTCGTGCACGTCACGGATGCGGCTCTCGAGCTTCAGCAGCTCGCGGTGGCGGCTCTCAATCTCGTTGAGGGCCGCCCGCGCGCCCTTCACATCAGCCAGCAGGTTCTCCGAGAACACGTCCCACTTGCCCTGCTCGAACATGTCCTCGATCTGGTCGCCCGAGACGTCCTTGCCCATGATCTCCAGCTGGCGCTGGATGCGGATCTTGCAGTTGTGGCGCTGCTTCATCTCCGCCTGGTTGTACTCGTACATGGCTCGCTGGAAGGTGCGGGTGAGCGCGCTGTACTGCGCGCGGGAGATGCGCGCCACCGCGGCGTTGGGTCCGTGCCGGGCCTCGGCCTCCTCGCTCAGCGCCTTCATGGCGCGCAGCTTGCGGTGGATGTTTTCGCCGCGGGACTTGATGTCCTTGGCGATGGAGTTGGTGTCGCGCTTGATGCTGCTGAGGCGCCGCATGGACGTGAGGAAGCGGGCGTTTTGCTTTCCCAGCCTCTTCACGTCTGCCATGAGCTGCTGGTTTTCGTTCTGAAGGTCCTGGATGTCTCGGTACAAGGACTCCAGGAGGTGGTCCGTCTCGAACACGATGTCCTCGTGGGGCGAGTCGAAGTCATCATCTCCGTCTGAGAACTGCTGGTCATACTGCCTGGTTAACTCCAGAAGTTCGGACAGCCGGTCCTTCATTTTGCCTGCGAGTAGACACACCGAGGTTAAATTCTTCCAGCGACAGTCAGAAATTCACACTGAGGGGACCGAAGCGAAAATAAACGAACACTCTGCTCATGACTCCCCAGTTCTTTATCCTCCGGTGTGATACAGGCACGGAACGGAGCTAAATGTTCTGACATTTTGCTTACAAGTAAAGGACAAATGTGACTTAAAGTCATGAGCACAGTTCCATTTTATAGCCTGTAGGATCTCTGCAGTTCAATGTTACAATATTTAGTCAGCAATTAAAAAATTTGGATTGCATTGGGAACCCATCTATTCTTTGCTTTTGAGTTCTCCAATAATCACAAATCAAAACAGAGAGAAAAAGGAAAAATAGGAAGAAAATACTTGCAAAGGTCATTATTTTTTAATAAAGAGAGTCCATTTACAAGGCTTGGGGGTCAAGTCCCAATGTCTGTTCTGTGTCCATTTCAGCACTGGTGAGCATCTCAGTCCTGTACATCATAACAGTTCTTCAAATAGGGCCATATAAATCATGGTTTAAATTTTTTTTCTTTTAAAAAATGTTGTAACCTGG
>PVKM010021725.1:0-22433 GCA_004027735.1 Carollia perspicillata | reverse complement strand
TATCCACCACACGTGAATATGGGACCACCTCTTCCACCCCCACCACTGCTTCTCTGCCACATCACATCTCCTACCCCAACTCTGCACCTCTGCCCCTCCTTCCTGTCTGGATGAATATGGCTTCTTTAAATCCTTGGTTGTCAGACTTCCATACATTTTGATTTTCTGGCAGTTCTGGGTGTTATTTGTATTGAGGTTAGTTGTATTTCTCCTTGTGGTTGCATGAGCAGGCGTAGCATATCCATCTATGTCTCCATCTCGCCCGAAGTCTGCATAGATTCCTCTTCACTTCCTAATGTTCTTTCCCCTCTGGACATCTTGGACAGCATTTCTTTTAAACTTAATCCTCCATAGACTCTCTGTCTTCACTCCAAAGAAACAATCATTTGTGGGAAAGGTTCTGATTACATGAATAAAATATTGACATTTCACAGATGTCAAAGACGAATAGAGTACCGAAGCCTCACATTTTGGTGAGGTCGTGTTGGAGTTCCAGCTGATTTGTTTTCTGTTATTTTACATTTATTAAATAAGACACACTGTCATTTTGTGAAGAAGTTTTTAAATGGTAATTGTTATTGAAGAAAGATCGTTGACAGTTGTTTAAATGACGGAAACTCTTGCTATTTTACAGGCCTGTGGCATCATTTTGAATTCTCCTTTGCTCAGTCATTCAGTATACATTTTACGGACATCTGCTGTGTTCCAAGGACCATGCCAGGTACTGGGAATGCATGCTGGCACTAGTGCCCCAAGGGGCTTGCCTTAGTCTCCTACCTGATTGCATCCCACAGTTGAGATGTGCAGACAGACAAGTAAGGAAGCACTTACAACACTGAATTGCAAGGGTAATAGCAGGGTCAGAGTAGAAATCCTGGTTGGGTTGATATTGAGTCTTGACTATATTTAAAATATGAAACAAGCCAACATTTCTTTCCTTAAGAATCTATCCTCAAAAAAAAGTGGAGAAAAACTTGGGAGTGTGTTTAAAATTGAATGTAGATATAATGAGATATTTTGGGGGTGTGTGTGTATTACTTTCGAAGTATGTCAGGGGACATGATAGAAGCCATATTGCAAGAAGGGGGACTCTGGTATGATGAGCCAAATTTAACAAAGGGCTAACTGATGGATGGAGAGAAGTTGGTGTTTCCTATATGGCGTGGCAGTGGGCTCTGAACTCATTTAATCTTTCCCAGCATTCCTAGATCTCTGTGTATGAATGAAAATCTTCTTGTTTTGAAATTCAAGCCACCCTCTGCAGTGGGACCCTTTAAATAATCAATGACACAGAATAAAGTACATACTCATCACTTTGCAAGAGATTGCAGAGAAGCCAGAGCACGATGAAGATGTCTAGCATCGGTAGCAAAGGCAGCGAGCGGTAGTAATGTGCATCTCAGGGGGGACCCAGCAGAGCTTGGAGTGACTGAGGCCAGTGCTCCTGAATGGCTTGGATTGCTGGAAACCAGCAGAAGCAGCAGTGTGTCTAGTTTTGCACCTTTGAACATTGGCTGAGATCCCTGAAATGTACTGCATGAAATGGTCACAGAGACCAGTGCAAATAGTGGCCCAGACTGATTCTTTTATTTATTTATTTATTTTTAGACAGAGAGGAAGGGTGGAAGAAAGAGAGGGAGAGAAACATCAATGTGTGGTTGCATCTCATATGCCCCCTACTGGGGACCTGGCCCACAACCCAGGCATGTGCCCTGATTGGGAATCAAACCAGGGACCCTTTGGTCCACAGGCTGGTGCTCAATCCACTGAACCACACCAGCCAGGACTCAGACTGATTCTTAAGTGGGCACAAGCCCCTCCTCGGAAACTCCCATAGGCTCTTAAAGGACCTCACAAGGAAGCTTCTTTATGAACTAACTAGTGGGGGCTCAGCACGGTCAAGATTTGGTTTTAATATTAATGAATCCTGTGGAAGGATTCTGGGAAGAACTCTTAATCCTGAGTCAAATCCTTGTTTTTATTGCTCTCTTTCCCCAGTCCCATTCCAAATCTGCCTAGACTAGTTGCTCTGCTGTTTCAATTCTCTCTCACACTGGAACCCTGAACAGAGAAAGCCAGCACGCCTTGTTCTGACAGGCTCCTCGTCCCTGTCTGTAGAGAGACAGGCGCCGTTCAGACAGAGGGCTGTCCTCAGCCCGCCTCCTGGGCAAGCCCAGGGGCCTCCGTGGCGCATCGCAGGAGGCGCTTCTCTCTTGAATGCAGCTTCGCTTGCCCACCATCTGACGTTGTTGATCACGGAACAATCCCCGCATCCAGGAAGAGTGCTGGACTCCGCTCCAGTGATAAACGTCAGAAATAAATCATTTAACAAACCAGTGGGAGCAAAACAGAAAGGGCTAAGGTTCCAAAGTTTAAAAACGCTTTCTCCACAATTATATAACATATAGCTACATTTTCAGGGTGATGAAGGGGCACCAAGGGGAAAGCAAGCATAGACACACACACGCACCCCAGCTTGTGTTTTGTCAGACATAAAGAAAACATGAATTGTGAACTATTAATTGTTGTGTTATTACCTAATCACTCCTCCTTGAAAATTAGGTACGAGTGTCTTCAAATGTTCAGGGGTACTTAAATAAACATGCTATTGTATATTTAAATATATAACTTTCTTTTAAAATAAAAAAGAGGCTGAGGCCAAGTTTTCCTTTAACACATTTTCCCAACAATTGGAGCATAAAAATGAACAGGTCCCAGGAGAGTTCCGGAGTCCTCTGCTGACTTAAGGCAACTGCCCTCTCCCTCCAACCGAATGTCTAAAAAGGCCCCTTTGTTTAGGAGCCAAAACGTGTGCAATGAGCCAACTCTGTGCTTTGGCGTGTGTGCCTCTATCCTCCAATGGGTTCCATCCCTTGGGCAGTTTTAAAACAAGGCCTCATATTCATGCCCCACTTCGAGGTGGCACCTGTGTCCCTCTCCCTCCATCGGGGAAGATTTGTGACTCCCCAGCCCACAGAGTAGGGTGGAAATGCATGTAGATGGTGCTGTGTGACTGCCTCCTGGAGGCCACAGGAAAAGTCTCACTTCCTGTGACTGCCATGCTGGCGAGGTGACATGCGGGTGCTCTGGTGGACAGCCCCGCCGAGTCCAGTCCACCTGATGTCCCGGCCCCTGACTTGTGATGTGCCATCTTCGATTCTCCAAACCCACCCCCTGCCAGCTGACCACTGAGGTGCTCCAGCAGCGCCACGGGAAACAGACAAATCACCCCGAGTCCCTCAAAAATACTGTTTCCCCATGCTATTTCAGTTATTATGGCTCATATTTAGAAACCTCACTTTTAATGAAAAGTTTTCCAGTAGGAACTGTATAAATGAAGGTTTTTTCCTCCAAATCTCCTCACACCCATAAAGTCATGCTGGAACAAAATGACCATTGTTCTGAGCCACTGCATTTTGGGACAGTTTCGTACCCAGCCATAGACTAGGTAAGTGGAACAATCCCCTTCGGAGGCACTTGTTTAGGAAGCCTGTTGTGCTCTGAAATGATTTGTTCTTGCTTTTGAAGTTCAGAACTGCATTTTGTACAATGTTGAATGTATGGGGTTAAACAATGTCAAAACAGCCTTATTAGTACTGGGCTTGAGTTATCTTATGGCTTGAATTGGCTTGTATTGGCTGGTCTGGGGACCTCGTCAGCAATTGGGAATCTTGTGTCGGTGCTGAGCACCCAACACCTACCTAATGAATGATGTTCTGGAGTTTGCCTGTGTGTTGATGGGCACTTTCTGTTTAAGGCACGTGTAGCCCTGGGGATAAGATAAGCTCAGCTGCACAGGTCGGTGCCGGGTGCACACTGAGTGGGTCTGGCCGCAGGAAGGGCGACAGGGCGAGCTCCTCGGCCCTTTCTCCAGCAGGCTCACCTCCACAAGTCAGCAGGGAGCCTCACCAGCAGCCCTCAGCTGCTCAGCGACCTTTCGTTTACATCTCTTTCGTGGTACTTCACACACTCTGCCTTGAATTTTACTCATTCCTACATGTTTATATTCTTCTCTTCTACTTAATTGCTTCTACTCTGCTTCTCCAGAGTGGGAGTCACGCTGCATTAACTTTCCTTCATTGGGCAGAGCATGCTGCCTTGTGAGACAGATCAACATTTGACTAAATGGATGCTTGCTTCTTTCCCAAAATGACTGTCATGGGCAATGGGTGATCTAGCCATAAATTGCCAGCCCCTGGACCTTGGCTCCTTCCTCTTCATGGTTAAACATCACAGAGTATCAGAGCTGGCTGGGAACTTAGAGACCGTTTACAGACTGAGGCACTAGAACAGGGGCTGCTGAGTGAGCATGGGAGCCAGGCCTGGAGCCCAGGACCCCCGCTCCACACCAGAACGGCTTCCAGCCTCCACATGTGGCTGACTCCCTGTCATTTCCATCCTAGCAGTGGGGACAGTGCACCACGAAGCAGCTGCTCCGCAGGTCTCTCTCTAGCCACTTTGCATCTTTGATCATCTTTTAACCATTTCCCTCAGTTCTGCGTTTCCCTCCCAACTGAGTTATCGTGGCTACATCATTTTAACAACTCATTTTCAAGTGTTAGTTTTCAAGTAGGCACTTGGTAGGGGGAAGGCCTCCTTCAAATAAATACTTCTGCTAATGCACTCAGAAACACAGTAAGTGTATTCACTGATTCAGTAGGTATTCATCACACGTTTATCATTAATTAGTATTGCAACAGATTGCTCCTCGACATTTTTTTCTATTTGTCATGCTATTGTTAATTACTTTTTCAGACGCTCAACATCATCGTTTGCTTTCATTTCTTGCTCAGAATATTTACTGTTGTTTTGGAGTGGCTTTTCATCCATTCAGTCAGCACATATTTCTCAGAGCTCCTGTGTGCACTGTCCGAGAACCTGGGGGAGAATGCCGGACAGGCAGGTGTGGTCCTGGTCTCCACGGAGATGACAGTTCAGCCTCGTCTTGGCTATCTGGGTTCTGCCTTTCCCTCTGCCCCATTCTGACATTCCCTGGGGGAGGAGAAGAAGCCCACTTTGCATCTCATCACATTCTGTCTTACATGTAAAGGCTTGGCCCTGGCTTCTGCTCATGGTCCATACTTCTCTCTTCTACCCTCATTCCCAGAACCTGGGGCTGTGTTGCTCCTTTGCTTGTTCCTCCCGGTGGGTCGTTTTGCAAGGCCATTCCCAAACTCTGGCATGCCCTCGCCACTCTTCTCAGTCAGTGAGACACCCATTCCTCTTTGAAGGTCTGGACCACACCTTCCTTTCTCATGAAACTTTCCATTGCTTAGCCACACTAACCACCTTTCAAGTGCTCAACAGCACCCAGGTTCTTACTTATGAACACAAAACCAGTCTAGAATGTGTATGAGTGCAATCCAAGTTAGAATGCTAAGACTTTATTTAAAAAAAAGAAAAACTCAGAAGAACTTTTTATTTTTTAAGTTATATATGCACATGTTAAAAATTCAGTTGGTGTGAATTCCCAACTTAGTCCCTTCCATAGAGGAAACTATGGTTAGAGGTCTGTTGTAATCTCTTCCAGATACAAACTCTCGCTTTCTCTCTCTCTCTCTCTCTCTCTCTCTCTATATATATATATATGTATATATATATATATCCCCTAAGAATTATATATATCCCTTATTATATATATTATATATATTATATAATGTAATTATATAATATATAATTATATATAATATAATATATATATAATTATATAATATATATTTATATATATATTATATATATCCCTTAGGGGATATATATATATCCCTTAGGGGATATATATATATCCCCTAAGAATTTTGTAGAGGAAGTAGACAGAATTATTTTAAGTTTATTTAGGAAAATAAAAACCAGATAAGAAATAAGACAACTAATAAGAATAGTGAAAGAAGGTGGAGGAAAGGGAAATGTTTTCTTCAGCCCTTGTAGGGTCTCAGCTGGGTCTGAAAATTAAACTGACAAAGTCAGATTTAAAGGGGAAAAAAGCATACAAGTTTATTTAATATAAGTTTCATTGTGACAGTGGGGTCTTCATAAGAGAAATGAAAACTGCAAGAAACAGTTAGACCTGAGTGTCTTTATGCTGGTGTGACGAAGAGGGGCCGGTCAGGGAGGAACATGATAGGTCAGAGAGCAGGAAGCAAGTGCAGGAAACCGGGGGAAATGTAACAAAACCTGTTTTCCAGGATTCTTCTCTGCATCCCTCTGTCTTTGAGATAAGGATGCTCCTTTCTTCTGCGATATAGGGGAGGGTTCTTCTGCACCTCTCACAGGAGGGTTTTAGGACTTATTCCAGGGGAGAAGGACTGAGGGAAGGTCAAAGTGATCTTCTTGCCTCTGCTGTTTTCTCAGAATCCTACAGCTTAAAATATTCAATATGCCATGGTGCCATATTCTGGGGTAGCGTGTCCTGAACCCCATCAGTGCCGTGCCTCATCAGTGGTTATAATCGTGGCTAGTACTTCCTGCCCACTTGCCCCCCGCCAGGCATGGTTGTGAACACCACTGTGAGTCAGGTATTATTATCATCATCTGCCGTTTATAGGCGAAGGCATTGAGGCAGTTCTTTGAAGATGACAAAGTTGAGGGACTCTGATCGAAATCCAGACATTTGGTTTCAAGGACCCACATGCTTACGCACAATTGCAACCTGCTCAAGATCGTGAAGGTGGCCGTTAAAGCTATAGCAGTGAAAAGGGTAATATTGACATAAGAATAGATAAACAGACCACTGGAATAGAACAGGAAGTCCTGAAATAGATTCATGGTGAAGGTGACATTCCAATTTAGTGAGGAAGGGTGGGATGGTTAATAAATGGTGCCAGCATAAGCTGCTAGGCCTTTAGAATAAATCAAATTCAGATCTGTTCCTCGACATAAAAAAAATTCTAGATGAACTGGAAACATCAAATCAAAAAGCATTAAAAATTTAAAAATTCAAGAGAAACTCAAGTGTCCTAAAGGAAAAAAAACAGACATATTTAACTACATGAAATGAATTAAAATCCAAAGAAAGATTATAGGGTGGAGAAAGTGTTTGCATTGTATGTAAGATCCAAAGGACTTCTACAAAATGTTAAGACAAATAAAAAAAGAACTAGTAGGAAAACAAGTAAGGAACATGAACAGAAAATGCACAGAATAGGAACTCTTTATGTCCAATAAACATATGAAGTTATTCTATTTCCCAAATAACCAGGGATATTTAAATAAATTATATCATTTTCCAGTCACCAGACTGGCAAAACCTAAAAATTAAAAAATAAATAAACCTAAGCAAAGGTTCTAGGAAAAACTATCTAATTTTTTTATATGTCAGGCATTGCACTGGGTGTTATTTACACAAAAGTGAACAAGACAAAATGTCTACCTTCACTAAGAGCAGAGTCAACTTGGAGAGAGAGAGAGAGAAGCAGATATTCTGTAAACTAAATCAATAGATGCAAATCTAAGAACTAATTATAGTATAATATATTTTCCTCACTCCATTGAATGAGTAACTTCAATTCTTCCAGTTTGAACTCTTAAACATCTATGACAGTGATATACTGAACTTTGGTATATACTTTTCATTGTTTAAGGATTTCCAAGAGCAAACATGATCCACTGGTAAAGAATATTTGCATTCCTTTTCAAAAATGTAATAGCATTTAGTGGCAGAGACGCTCTCAAGGAGTTTATCAGCTAAGGAAAGAGGCAGATCTAACAAAGAAAGCTGACTGAAACGTGAGCCCTCATGCGTTGCTGACGTGTAAATTATCAGCAGCTTTTTGAAAGAAAGTTGGTGTCTCTGTTAAGATTTGAAGTCCACGTCGCCTTTCACTCAGCAAATCCATACTCAGATGCCCATCCCATACAAATAAATGCACAAGGAATTTAGGGTACACACCAAAGGGTGGTCATTAAAGCATCATTTGTATTTGGAAGGAAGGAAAAAGGACGAAACGAAAGCAAGCTGAGTGTCTAACAGTCGGGAAATGATTGAACATCGCACAGTCTGCAAGGTGAGGCAGTTATTTTAAAAACTGAACAGATTTATGCTCATTGACCAAGAGAGATATACTTGGGTGGGTTGTTAGATAAATTTTCAAAAGAAAACTGAAGAATAATGTGGGAAGCATGACTCCATATTTGCCAAAGTAAAGCAACCCAAAAGCAAGCAAACCGAACCTTTGTAGGTGTGTTTATGTATGTGATGGAGAAAGTGTGGACAGAATCACTGTCCACCAGCTGTTAACTCTATTTCCTTAGAAAGTGAGAATAGAGGAATGAGTATCTGGGAAGGTAATGAATGCTTTTGCCTTTTTAATTAGGTGTTTTCTATTGTTTAATCTGTTACAAGGTCGTACTACTTTGTAAGGTTCATAAAACTCTCGCCTTGGAACACTCCAGTAGGGCTGTAGTTTTCATCTTTCACTAGGCGTTGGAGTGCTGATATTCTGTCATCATTTCCCCCTCCTCACTGGAGAAGAAAAATATTTTCACATGGGGCTCAAGAGTTCCCCCATCATGAAGCTTTTTTCACTTGCTGCCTATCTGGACTTTCTTTGTACCCCCGTTTGTTGCTGTTGCTTAGCAACTATCAGAGTTAATTGTGTTTTAGGTTTACTTCTCTGTCTGCCCTTTGCTACAAAGTAAACCTTCTTAGGGTAGGGACTATGGTTCACCACTTAGCAACCTCTGACTCAGTAGGGCTTAATAAAGTTTCTTGAGTGGAGAGGCTGTCTTTGAAGGAGAGACTTACCTTGTCTGGCGTAGTTCATGAGCCTATTTATGGTGCTGTTCAAAAATATCATTTTCCCAGTCAGCAACCTTTAAAAAAACCTGATGATTAAGGAAATTATAAACGCTCTTCTGCTGAACCTTAATGGAAAAAAAAATCCCTAGGATAGTTATATTTAAATTAGCCTTGAGAGGGTAAGCCCTTATATCAAGTATTTATATTTGTAATGAAAGTGAATTTTCTCCCTAGTTTGCATTCCCTCTTCTGCCCATCAAACACATACAAACGTTGCTGAGAGACCTACATGGTGATAGGAGAGGGGTGTATCATACTCTCTTTACTTTTGTTTTGACTTCCTCAATGAAAAACATCATTTAAAAAAATTGCTATAAAAGTAATACCTAATACTTTTAACATACATACAATGCAGAAATTTATAAAGAAAAAAGTGGCACCAGGCTGGTGTGGTGCAGTGAATCAACCATGGGCCTGTGAAGCAGAGGGTTGCAGGTTCGATTCCCAGTCAGGGCACATGCCTGGGTTATAGGCCAGGTCCCCAGTAGGGGACGCATGAGAGGCAACCACAGACTGATGTTTCTCTCCCTCTCTTTCTCCTTCCCGTCCCCTCTCTCTAAAAATAAAAGCTTTTAAAATTTTTTTAAAAATTTAAAAAAGAAAGTGAAAATCACCTGGAACCTTATCTAATAATTAACACAGCATTTTAATAATATATATTTTTTCAGGCTTTTTTCTATGCCCACACTCACAAAATTTTTACAAAAAAGGATCACCTTAATCATGCTATTTTGCAACCTGATATTTTCACTTAAAATAAATCTGATAATTTTCCATATTAATAAATATAGATCTGTGTTATCACTTTTAGTGGTATTTCGTATTTGGATGTATTATAGTTATTGAAAACATTTCCTACTGATGGACATTTTAAGTTGCTTCTAATGTTTCTAGTATAAAAACATATCTTGGGATTGTTATCTTGGGTTCGTCTCATTATTTTCCTAAGATAAAATCTTTATGGTGGACTTGTTAGGCCAAAGGGCCCGTACATTTTAAAGTTTTAGAAACAATGCCAAATTTTTCTCTGGAAATCATGTTCCAGTTTCTACTCTGGTCAACAGGGCAGACACGTGCCCGTTTTGCCACATTTATCTGCAGCACTGAGTACTGTCATTCTCCTTAATTTGCATTTTCTCCATCACTATTGAGATAAAATATTTCTCATTGTTTTTCTCCGAACTTTGATTACAGAGGTTTGTGTCTTTATGTGGGGTATGTTAAAGAAGTTTTAAATTTTTTATGTGTTCCATCTATCATTTTTTAAGGTATTGCCTTTTAGGATCATATTTAGAAAGTTTTCTTTCATGACTAAGCTAATAAATGAACACCACCTATGCTTTCTATTATACCATATCATTTTGTTTTTTCATGTTTACATTTTTATCCACCTTCCAATTATTTCGGGTAAAGTATGAAATAGAGTTCTAGCTTAATTTCTCCCCCCAACACCATTTTCATTGGTTATCATACTTCCTTTTAAAAATAATTTAACCTTCCTCTGTTCAATTAAACTGTAATAGCAAATATTTAAATAATGATTTGCATGCCACGTACTGTTCCACGTGTGTTATGTATATGAACTCATTAAAGCTGGCCACTACATGAGGAAAGAGGTACTAATATTATTAACCCCCTTTTTATTAATGAAGAAACCGAGGACAGAGAAGTGACAAAACTTGCCAAAGGTCACATGGCAAATTATCCTGGAGCCAGGTTGGAATTCGGGGAACTCAGGTCTCGAATCCACTCCCCTAAGCCCTGCCTGCCTCAGCTGAACACCTCCAGATGGACTTGTAATGCTGCCTTCCGTCCCACCCCTGCAACTTCCCTGCGCAGCCGCAGCGGAGGCGAGCTTTTTCTGCTTTCATTGAAAAGAGCGCGCTCACCGCGCCTCCATTCCTGCGCAGGGCTCCTTTTCTAGAGCAAACGCCCGCTTCCTTGGTTGCGGGGACAGGGGGTTAAGTATATCTGCTCCAAATGCAGTGCTTGCTCATAGAAACACAGATTTTTTCTTTTCTCTATCATTAGTTTCTGTTTTAATTGAAAAATAACATGTAAATATAGAAAGCATTTCTGCAGCACCAGAGTGAACACTAAAATACGTCACTCCTACAATCTCCTTCCAAAGGTAGTTACTGGAATTTTTTAAATGTATTACATATAATATATATATGTGTATGTGTATACTGTTTGCTTCACATACATAGGAATATTCTAAGTATCTCTTCAATTTTTCCTATTTTTTAAATTCAAAGACAATTTTGTCGCTTAAAAAAGCATTTAGAATACATATATCCTAAATGTATTCACTTATTCTTTTTTCTCATCTTCTGGTGCGGGATCTGTTGGTGGCCTCTTCATTCCCGCACTGGTGCTCTCCGACCCGGTGTTACTGCCACTGGCCCTTCTCTGCCACGCCGTCCACCCCTCCTGTCCACTCTCCGTGTCCTCGGGAGTAGACGTGCCTTCATCACTGTTCTGTTGACTTTCCATTGTTCCTTCAAGTTGTGTCTCCTCTGCCTCCGTTGGAACGCACTCGTCTTCTTTCTTTTCTGTGGTCCCTCAGCGGCTTGTCCTTCCTCGGGAACAGCGCTGCCCTCTGACTGCGTTCAGCTTGCTCTGCGGCTGCTCCTCCCTTCCCTCCTGCCTTTTTTGAGCCTGTCTCTCTGCCTGTGCAGTTGCAGCTGCAGTTTTTTCCGTATCCACTTCCACAATATTTAACCAGTTCCCTAGGATTGAGTGGGCATTTAGATTGTTTCCAAAAGAACATCCTTGTGCATTAGTCTTTAAGAACATGTGGGAGAATATACACAAAAGATAAAATTATAGCACTGGAATTGCTAGTTCAGAATGTATGTGCATCATAAATTTTGATAGGCAATGACAAATTGAACCGTAGTTTCTTTTCAAAGACAACTATGGTGTGCATTTAGTGTGCATTTAATTTCTCAGTTCTTAAATGGGTAAAATACCATCTACTTCACAAAGCTGTGCCATGAATTAAATAAGATGATGGATGTGAGCATGTTTTGTAAAATTGCTAATTACTAAGGTATCATCATCCACATTATTATGTAAGGATATTATTTTGAGCGGGTTTTCATGTTTTATTGCCCATGCAATTTTGAATGGGAAGAGGCAACCACATTTAATACCTACAATACTAACTAAAACTACCTTTTTTTCTCCTAAGTACAAAAGTAATACAAGGCCTTACAATGTAAAAAAACAACCCAGCAGTAAATAGGGTACAAAGTAAAAATTTCCCTTTACCTTCTTCCTTAAATGCTACTCCTCTGTTAGCATAGCAGAATCATAGATTTTTTAAAGCTAGATAATATTTTATAACCTACATAGTTGAAATTCAATAAATAGTTATTGAATACTGAATGACTTTTGAAGTAAGCAACTTAGAACTATGTAGACAAAAACAAATGCTAATAAATAAGGAAAAAGGCTTACAAATTGACTTGATGTTTACTCCACAGTAAGATTAGCTTGGATTGAACTAATAAAATGAAAAGTGGAGGCCAAAGTCAAAGGCCACTGACGCCCCTGCTGCCGCACACTGGTCGAGAAGAGGCATTGCAGTGGTTACAATTAGGGCGGTGGAAACCAGACTTCCTGTGTTGGAATCCGTGGTGTGCCTCTTCTTGGTTGTGCCACTTTGGGCAAACTTACTTAACTTCAATGGACCTTCGCTTCCTCGTCTTTACAAATGGGGGAAGTAATAGTGCCTACTTCATATGGATAAATGAGTACATATGAAACACTCAGAGCAGGGTTGGCACAAGGCAAGTGCCTAGTAACTGTTAGCCACTAAGTCTTAATGGAATGATCATGGTAAAGGAGACAAGATTATCAAATAAGCTGACTGGTAACAGATTCGCAGACTAGAGAATCGAAACACAAAACAGCCATTAGGGGTAGATATAAAAACCACGTTTGTCCACGGTGTTCATCCGCCAGGGCTGCAGGATCCTCGCCTTTGTTTCCTCAGGAAGCACACTGGTCCTTGGCTCCACCCCAGAGGAAGCACATGGCTCAGGGCAGGATGAGGCGATTCTGGCAGCTGAATGGAACACTGGAGTGTTGGGTTTTACCGCTGATTTATGAAAAGACAATGGCAATAAAGTCATTCATTTAGACATCCTGATACAACAATGCAAGAAAAGAGCATTTAGAGTGTTAGACATGGTTTTGACTTGAATAATTGCTTTGTTCTATTCATGGGAGTAGCAGAGATTTTAACATTGTTTAGTGTTTTCCATTTTTGAAGACGTTTAAGTTTGCATAATTTTATATACAGTTGAGTAACTCTATTATACAGAGCTATACTTGATCCACATATATGGATCAAGTATAGTATATATATAATGTATACTTATATATGCCATACTATTAATGGTTCCTTGAATTTATATGATAATGACAAGAATAATTCTGTATACTTGTATAGTGCTTAAAATTGTTTTAACAACTTTTGCAATTTTTGAGGAAGATTGGTTCCTTATTTTTTTCCCATCATGTGCCCTGATTAATGTCTACTCTCAAAAAAAAAAAAAAGGTAGGAAATTGAAACATCAAACTTATTTAATATCAGGTTAAAGGAAAAAGTATTTTCCTGTTGTGGAGAAAATGCATAGTCAGAAGGGCGTATAAAATTGATTCTTGTTAAAAAATGTTAATTTCTTAATAGCATTAGCTATAAAAGAAATCATGTGGCAGCCTGATACCTTTAAAATTAGCTGATTTCTTGAGGACACAAACTACATGAATCCCTAGTGGTAGGAGGCAGGAGGAATGCACTATTTTTAACTTGACTTTGAAAATGCTGTATCTGCATTATTTTTACCTGTAAAACCTCTGAGGAAGAGACAAACGACTTCTCTACCAGCAAACACAACACAAAATGAAGCCTTGTAATTCGATTCTTTCCTTGCACAAACTGTAGAAGTCCAGATGGCGGTGCTGTTTTCATGAAGGAAAATGTTCTATAAATCTGTTTTGATTTTTAAGAGGTAGATTATTATAATTGTTCATCGATTAGCAAATTAAGCTGTTAAAACAACTGTACAATGTGGATACAATTTCTATTAACATTTAAAAACTACCATTTTTTTCACTCTGGGATTATTTTAACCAATAGTGATTACTCAGCAATGTACTTAGCAAAAAGATAGTGGTATGTACTTGAATACTTACTTATGGTAGGTAGTAATGTAAAAATGTTCATTACCATCTTTTGTAGTGTTTGAAAAACTTATCTTTGCTAAACACAGTGCTGCATTTATGAAGATATAAAAGCCTGTGAAAAAAAACAGTGCAAAAATCAAGACAAAACTTTCTAAGGTGATTAAAATGGCAGCGCTATTCAAATTCAAACAAGGAAGCAGACTCTTAAAGCCACTCAATATGTAACTGCCAAGAGCACTGCTTTTACTTTATTTTATTTTTTACTGCTTTTACTTTAAATAACATTTTGTCATTGTTTGTTCCCTTTTCAGTTTGGCCTCCTTGGTGTGAAAGTCATAAAGTGAGAAAAGTAAGTACTTAACGTGTTTTTATTTTTAAAAATCACTTCCCAATAGATGGAAGCTTCTTTTTTTCCTGTAAAATTTCCTATATGAAATAATGCCTGAATCTCTGTATATGGCACCCTGAGTACCTGTGGATGCTTACATGAAAAAAACATCACCACATATTCACTTAAATTACATAAAATCCCAGTGTTTTTTGTGAAAGGTCTGCAGCAATTCTATGAATTTAGGCATGGGATTGTCTTTGGGGTGGAAATTGTTCCCCAGGCAGAAGCCCATGTGGGCAAGAATAATATAAACTACTCACTACCACCACCCCTTGGGCTTAAGTTGCTAACACGGTGCCCCATTACTCACACATACTTCAGAGTTCAATTTCTACATTCTCCTATATGACAACAATTCATCCATGAAAATCAGGAAATTAGCACTGATATATTACCACCACCTTACTGGAACAGAAACTGTTCAAATTTACCCAGTGTCCCAATAATGGTCTTTATAGCTATAGGATCGAATCCAAGATCATGTGTGGCATTTTGGTGTGTCCTTCAATCTGGAACAGTATTCCTTCATCTTCCCTTGATTCACCTGACCTTGACACTTGTGAAGTCTATAGGCCAGTTGTTTTGTAGGACACTTCTTAGTTTGGGTTTGTCTGATGTTTCCTAGTAATTAGACTTAGGTAATACATTTCTGGTAGAATTATTACAGAAATGATGCTGTAATACATACATATATATTTATATAAAGTCTTGACAGACAATCCGTAAGCTTTAATATAATTTTTGCCCATTTTTAAAAAGCAGTTACTCATGAATTGTGCCCATATTAGTAGTATATATTCCGTCTCTTGCTGGTCCGAGTTTCTGAGCTTCCCAAGAGACAAAACTGGTTAGCAAGGAAAATGAAAAGTCTGTCAGCTCTCTTCTCTGAGCAGACTGTGCCACGTAACTTGTTCGAAAGGAAAGGACCTAGTTGAAGCGGTGAGAAGTTAAAACTGTTTTGGGAAGTAGTATATCTATATATAGATTTTTTTCAGAGAGGACTTACTTTGCACACAGTGTATTCTCTGTAAATATTTGTTGAATAACTTGAATTTTAGGGTAGAGCACAATAAAAAACATTTGGTGTTCATCAACTAAACAAACAAACAAACCAACCAGGAGTAGAAAATCATAGCAGAAGACCAAGGAACTACCAGCCGGATGGAAGAAATAGATGGTGTTTTCCTACTGTAAGTCACAAAAGTAAAACTGAAGCATGATAGTACAGAAATGAAGAGACCAGGATGCACTTTTTACTTCCTTTAATAATCAATTTATTTGGAGCCCCCAAATGCCATCCCGGCCTGAATTCTGACCAGCAAGAACGAACCCATTTGTGAAAGGGTTGTAGCAGAAACCTGTGAGAAAGTTGTCATGCCACCTCAGCGTTGCAATGGCCAAGTAAGGGCTGGCTGGGCGTGGGTAAAACGCACATGAGGTTTGAAAAAAGCAGATGTCAAAAGTTCAGAGGAAACAATTCCTCATCGGGGACACATCAAAAAATAAGTTAGAACTCTGACCATGGGAAACGCTCCCCAGCAGTGGTGTCAGACTGGCCGTCTGCAGGCGCATACGCCCAATTGACTGGGGTGTGTTACTACGGAGAGCACATGTGGAGTTAAAAATAGAATCTCTAGCAGAACCAGAGCCTACAGAGGAGGAGGCCCCTGGTTAGCAACAGAGTTCTATAGGGAAAGAGGAGAGTAAATGTCACTATCGCCCTTCAGAATCAGGTAAAGTTCTGCTTTGGAATGCAGCATGACTTATTCACAGAACGAGATATGTAGACAGTAGGGAAACTAATTTTCTTCTATGAGGAATACATTACAAGGAGACATTTTTATCAGTGAGAAAATGGACTGGTCTTCAGCAAAGAGTCAGTAAACCCTGGGTTATGGAGTTACTGTAACTGATCTTGTTTCCCGAACCCTAAAATACTCTGACTTTTATCCCAAAGCACTGCATTAAAAATCATAGTAAGGTTTAGTCCGCGTGTCACTCGAGAACTTTCTTCCATAGCTTCCTCATCTTTCCATCAGCAGCTGGAAGGAAGCAAACAGGCTGCTGCTGGCCGGTGAGCGTCACGGTACTCCACAAACCCCACCAGCCCTTTCCCCAAGTCCCAAGCTGTTTGTGGGCAATGCTTAGTGTACAGACTCTAGTGGATCGTAAATCTAAATGTAAAAAAGGAAACTATAAAACCCTTACAGGAAAACAGGAATACACTTTATGACTTTGGGTTGGGTGATCATTTCTCAGTTACACACCAAAAGCACAAGTGATAAAAGAGAAGATTGATAAATTGGAATTCATCAAAATTAAAAATGTTTGTGGTTCAAAGGACACTATCAAAATAAAATGACAACCCAGAAAATGGGAGAAATATTTACAAGTCGTATATGTGATAAGACACTTGTATTTAGAATAAAGAATCCTTAACTCAATAATTAAAAAAAAAGCCCAATTTAAATATGGGCAAAGGACTTGAATAAACATTTCTCCAAGGAAGATTCATGGTTGGTAATAAGCACGTGAAAAAATGTTTTTCTAGGAAAACACAAATGAAAATCACAATGAGCTACCAATTTAAATCCACCAGAATGTCTGTAATAGAAAAAACAGATAATATCAGGTATTGGTGAGGGTGTGGAGAACTTGGAACCTTCATACATTGCTGATGGGAATGTAAACGGTGCAGCCAATTTGAAAAAAGCTTGTCAGTTCCTCAAATAATTAAATACAAGGCCCAGATATCCCACTCCTCCTAGCTAGCTATACAAGAGAAACTAAAACACAAGTCCACACAAAAACTTGTGCATGAATGGGCATAGCAACATTATTTGTAAGAGTCAAAAGTAGAAATAATCCAAATGTCCATACAATGGAGTATTATTTGGCCATAAAAGGAATGAAGTACTGATACATTCTATATGATGGATGAACTTGAACCCTCTAAGTGGGTGAATTTCATAGCATATAAATTTATGTTAATAAAGTTGTTGTTAAAACACATGTGTACAAATGTAACATGCTTATACATGCATGTTGTATACGCACATGTATACACATGTATGTGTATAAACTCTAAAGTGGCATGACATTCTTTGGCATTGCAGCATGCAGCATGATCTTGGAGCTATCACATGTGTAACATGTTGTGGGGTCTTATGAGAAGGAAATGTGGGGTCCTACGAGAAGCCAACACAGTCATTTGGCTTTTTAAGCGCCTAGTCTTGAGGCAGATGCTCTGGACAGGCCTGGGTTCAATATTATGCTTCTCTGGAACCAAAATGATAAGACCGAGGACCTTCCATCTAGGATGCTGTATTCTGATGTAAAACTTCTAAGGCCCATTTTCATTGTTCTCAATATCCCAGGTAAGTCTACGAAAAATTGTATAATCTTTGCTTCCTGAGCACAAACTTCTTTATATATATTAGACCTGCTTTTTAACCGTGTTTCAACTTCTGTGCAATTTATTTTGACCTCCCTGATTTATCCATGTCTCAGAGGAGTGTGTAAGAGATTTCCATGGTCGTGAGCTTTTCGACAGGTGTTTGCACGCCCACCAGTCCTCCCCTCATTCAGCAATGCTGTGATGCTCGGGGCACAGGGTTTGTGATTGCTCCACCCTTTAGTGAGTTGTTCTTTCTATTAGTGTGAAGTGTTTCTCTTTATTCTTCTTGGCAGATTTCATCTTGAATTCCATTTTGCTTGATACGAACACTGCTGCTCGCTTTCTTAGCTTTTGCCTGGAAAATGCCTTTTTTTCCCCTCCTTCCTATTTCAGGTGTGTCTCTTACAAATAACACATGGTTGAGGTTTGTTTCTTTATTTTATTTTGTTTTGTTTAAGCCAGTCTGAGAATCTTGACCTTTTGATAAAGGAATTTAATCCATTCATATTATCATGGTATTGATTATTATACTTATTTCTGCCATATTATTTTATTTTTACTTTTTAAAAATAGTTTCATACTTGTGGACTATTTGTATGGGTAGTACAAAGACTTCAATATATTTTTCACCTACATTCACTAATTGTTAATGCTTTGCCTCATTCTTTATCATTCTCTCTCTCTCTATATATATATATATGTATACACACACACACACATCAGATGTATGAAATCTCTGAAACACTGTATGTAAGATGAAATCAGAGATTTCAGTATTATTGATGAGGTCAGATGTGAATATGATTTTTGTCCTCTTGGGTCATCTGTTTTTTACCCTCTAGAAGCCTTCAAAATACCCTCTTTATTCTTTTGTTTCTGAAATTTCACAAGAATGGATCTGCATGCAAATTTTTTTTTTATTTATCCTGCCTGAAACCTGGTGGATACCAATATAAATATTTTCTCTCTCTGAGAATTTTATTTTACTAATTCCTAATTATTTCCTATCTTACATTCTCTCTGTTCTCTCTTTCTGGAATCCTTATTAAATTGGTTATGGGAATTTCATGTTTCTGAACTTGTTTTTCATATTTTCCCATTCTGTTTTGAGAGATTTCTTCAGCGTGGTATTTCAAAATGCTATTTATATATGTCCATTTTACTATTTAGCTGTGAAGCTGATTTCTTTATTTCAATTATCAAAGTTTTAATTTCTACAATATTCAGTTATATTTTAGTTACAGTATCCTACATCTTCTAGATATATTTTTATACTTATTCTAAAACCTCATGTGCTCTTTTAACTCTGATTCTTCAACATATTTTATTTGCTGAGCTTTGGCCTTTGTTTTAAGGTGTTCCTTTCCCTCAGTCTAAGTTGTTTGCTCGCCTTTTGAGAGTCAGCACGTTTGTCTGTTCTGTTTAAACACTCTCTCTGTGAGCCAGGTGAGATGCACTCGGGGTTCAGGTTGGTGCTGGTACCTTTCCTACTGTACCCTTCCCAGCCCTTAGAGGGCACCCTTGGCTTCTCAGTCTGCGTCCACAGGCCCAGGGCACAGCTTCACTGATTTAGCTTGTGGAGTAGTCAGTACCCCGCTTTTCTCTCTGTCCCTGAATGCTTCAGACTTAGTTGGCTGGCCCACTGCCCCTTCCTGTTGGTGGCTATAACTTCCTGAGTAAAGGGGAGAATATGATGGCGAGGTTTCTGTTATTCTGGAATTGTATTGTTTTTAAGCACATTTCAGGAGCTCAGGGAATTACAAATCTTGAGGGGGGAAAAAAGAATGTTTCCCCAGAAAGTTGAGGCCCCTGGCTCAAACTATAGACTGTTAATTTTGTTAGCCTTAAATAGCACTTAAAACCTGGGGCATGAGACGAGGAAAGCCGGTGTTTGCCTTCTGCTTCTGCCACGTTTCCTAGGTGTTGTGATCGATCTCTGAGCCTTCATGTCTTTATCCATGAATTGAAGATAATAGGAGTATCTGCTATGTGTGTTATGGGGTGATGAAACATAGCAGGAGTGTAAACATCTTTTGGGAGTGTCAAAGAGCAACTGAAAAGCTATTCTTCATCAGGAAATAACGCTTCCCCACACCTTCTGTGTGTGGGCCGGGAGGGGCGGAGGAGCAGAAGTAGGAGGGGGCGGGAAGGGGAAGAGGAGACGGCCGCAAACTCTTGGCCCAGACTTCTGTGTTAGAATCACGGCTCTCAATTCCACAGAACTCATAGCACAAGACTTTCCATGTGACAAATACAGAAACCCCGGCTTCCTTACGGTATGAAACCTAGCCAAAAGAATCTCTGTGAAGGCTGCCAATTAGCTGCAGCACATAATTGGTTTTGACGAGTCAGGGTGGGGGTGGGGGTGGGGGGGCGATAAGGGATGGATATTAACAGTAAATAGAATTATAAAATTATATTAATTGTTTTTTGAAACTTCATCGAAGTAGCAGTGTTATATGTATCTGTGTTAAAAAAACAAACAAACCTTGGAGTTATCTACAATCAGAATCTGAAAGTATCTTCTATAAAGAGAGGACTTCAACTTTTTTTCCTCAATGATGAAAATCTAGTTGGGACTGTAAACATTTCAAAGGATCTGAAATCTGTGTGGGCTAGAGTCCCAGCCAGAATTCCCACCAGGATCCCTTTCCTTGGAGGATTCTCATGCTTTTCCTTTCTTTAGGGAATACGGTTTCCCAGCCAACTCAGCCCACATGCTCCGGTTACAGGTAGTCACTCTGGGGTTTAATGGGAAAAGTTCCAGTGAGCGTCGACACAAGGCAATGCGTAGATTTCTTTCCAATACACTTTCACATGGGTTAGAACAGATGGCCCTACCTAAGGTTGGAATGCTGTATTTTACTTCTTGGTTAAAATAACCCTTCGCCAAAAAGTTTTCTCACTAGTGTGAAACCGTCTAGCTGAATGAAAATGGTGCTGCCTGCCTATGGGTTTCTTACATGGGTGATTATGGTTTTGTAGAGGGCAAGGATATTTGTTTCACTCCATTTTCATTCTTCAGAATCATTCTGTTGTACAGGATTCACTATGGTCTACCCAGCACTCACTTGCTCTTTCGGGTTCAATTAAAGGATGAGTTTGGTCCGAGGTTTACCATAGTTTAAAATGAAGCCTCATGATGGTCAGGATTTGGGAAGAAAGTGGATCTAATAGACCGGAGAAGGGAAAGGGACTGGACATCACCTGGGGCTATTTTTAACGAGATCAGCCAGATTGCACTGACCTGAAGCAGGCAGCTTTTCGGTGGCCCACACGACATGAACGTAGTGAGCTTGGCCAGTTCTCAGCCGACGGGCACTCATATCTCTGGACTTTCCGGGAGTGGTTCCTGGAAAGTAGCTTTCACGGACAAGTCCAATAAATAATAAAAGATATGTGAAGATACACAGAAGACCCAAAAAATCTTAGAATAAAGATCAGCTCTTTAAATGGAATAATGTCAAATATATGAAAAAGAAACTCACTATAATGCCCTTAATTTTCTCATTTTTTCCCTAACCAGTGAAAATCAAATCCTGGGTCAGCATTGGGACCCACATCTAGATGTTTGAGAACCACTGTCTCTAGTCTGTGGAGGACTCTGTCACTTTTCTTTTGTTTTAAATATATTTTATTGATGATGCTATTACAGTCGTCCCAGTTTTTCTCCCTTTGCCCACCTCCACCGGGTACCCCCATTCCCTCCAGCAGTTCCCTCTTAGTTCATGTCCATGGGTCGTGCATGTAAGTTCTTTGGCTACTCTATTTCCTACACTATTCTTAACATCCCCCTCTCTAATTTTGTGCATACCAATTTGTACTTCTTAATCCCTGTAGCTTTTCCCACACTCTCCCCCTTTTCCCTCCCAACTGATAACCCTCCAAATGATCTCCACATCTATGATTCTGTTCCTGTCCTGCTTGTTTGCTTAGTTTGTTTTTTAGATTCAATTGTTGATAGTCGTGAGTTTATTGCCACTTTAATGTTCATAGTTTTGGTCGTCTTTTTCTTAAATAAGTCTCTTTAACATTTCATATAATAATGATGAATTCCTTTAGTATTACCTTGTATTACCTGAAACAATTACCTTGTCATTGTTTCAGGCTTAAGAGGAGACAGATAACCAAGGAATTTCTGGAGACTTCTCTCGGACTCAGGGGAGTCAAACTTTGTCAAAGCCAAGGGGCAAAGGTCCATCACTCCCTTTCTCCATAGGCCCCCAAGTCCTTTCCTGGGGCCTCCACTTGATCATGCTTGTCTTAGGTCATCCCCCCCTTGGGGAATCTTACCCATCATTGGCTAACTGATCAAGCATTGGGGGTCAGTTATGAAAAAAAGGAGCAGAAGGGGAGCTCCTGCCAGGGAGATAAACTTTGTCTCCTTAGTGGCTTATGATCGGAAGGTCACTCACTCAGCCTTAGCCATGGGTGGGTTACAGCTCCTAAAACCAGGCAGAGCAGTTCCATCTGGATGGAATCCATCTAGATGAATGTACCCATCTGGATGAATGTAGATTCTTTAATTGCTTGGCTGTCAGACTCCCATACAGCTCAATTTTCTAACAACTCTGGCTGGTATTTGTTTCGTAGTGTGGTTGTAATTTTTGCCGTAGTTGTGAGAGGAGGCGAGGTGTGTTTACCTACACCTC
>PVKM010021724.1:0-22397 GCA_004027735.1 Carollia perspicillata | reverse complement strand
AATGAGCAGACCCAGTGAGGCGCACAAGGTGGCTGGCTGACTGGACAGTCCCACATTCATGTGCAGATAAACCAGGCAGAAAACAGGAGCGAGGCAGACTGCACAACCCAGGGCCCCAGCACAGGAAAATAAAGCCTAAAAGTATTGATTGAAAACACTTGTGAAGTTGAGGCGGCAAGAGAGACTCCCAGCCTCACAGGAGGGTTTGTTGGAGAGACCCACAGGGTCCTAGAATGTACACAAGCCCACCCACTCGGGAACCAGCACCAGAAGGGCCCAATTTGCTTGTGAGACGCAGCAGAAGGGACTAAAATCCCAGAGAGAGCAGAGCAAGTGCCATTGTTCCCTCTCTGACCCCACCCCCACATACAGGATCACAACCCAGCAACTAGGTTGCCCTGCCCTGGCGAACACCTAAGGCTCTGGCCCTCATACATAACAGGCAAGACCAGACCAAAAAAAAAATGGCTCCAATGGAAGAACAGATAGAAGCTCCAGAGCCAATACTTTTAAGCGACCAAGAGATAGCCAATATATCAGATGAACAGTTCAAAGCACTGGTGATCAGGATGCTCACAGAATTGGTTGATTTTGGTCATAAATTAGATGAACAAATGAAGGCAATGCTAAGTCAAATTAAGGAAAATGCACAGGGAACCAAGAGTGATGAAAAGAAAACTGGGACTCAAATCAATGCAGTGGACCAGAAGGAAGAAAGAAACATCCAACCAGAAAAGAATGAAGAAACAAGAATTCAAAAAAATGAGGAGAGGCTTAGGAACCTCCAGGACATCTTTAAAATGTTCCAACATCCAAATTATAGGGCTACCAGAAGGGGAAGAGGAAGAGCAACAAGTGGAAAACTTATCTAAACAAATAATAAAGGAGAACTTCCCCAATCTGGCAAAGGAAATAGACTTCCAGGAAGTCCAGGAAGCTCAGAGAGTCCCAAAGAAGGTGGACCCAAGGAAGAACACACCAAGGAAGACCACATCATAATTACATTACCCAAGATAAAAATGAAGGAGAGAATTCGAGAAACAGCAAGAGATAAAGGAACAATCACATACAAAGGAGTTTCCATCAGACTGTCAGCTGATTTCTCAAAAGAGACCTTACAGCCAAAAAGGGGCTGGAAAGAAGTATTCCAAGTCATGAAAACCAAGTCATGAAAATCTACATCCAAGATTGCTCTATCCAGCAAAGCTTTCATTTAGAATGGAAGGGAAGATAAAGTGCTTCTCAGATAAGGTCAAGTTCAAGGAGTTCATCATCACCAAGCCCTTATTATATGAAATGTTAAAGCGACTTATCTAAGAAAAATAAGATAAAAAATATGAATAGTAAAAGGACAGCAAACTCACAGTTATTAACAACCACACCTAAGACAAAGGCAAACTAAGCAAACAACTAGAACAGGAACAGAACCACAAAAATGGAGATCACATGGAGAGTTAGCAACAGGGTAGTGAGAGGAGGAGATAGGGGAGAAGGTGCAGAGAATAAGTAGCATAGATGTTAGGTAGAAAATAGACAGGAGGATGGCAAGAATAGTATGGGAAATGTAGAAGCTAAAGAACTTATGACACATGGACATGAACTAAGGGGGGGAATGTGGGTGGGAGGGGGTGTGCAGGGTGGAGGGGAATGAAGGGGGTATAATGGGACAACTGTAATAGCAT
Organism: Carollia perspicillata; assembly: GCA_004027735.1. NCBI lineage: Eukaryota > Metazoa > Chordata > Mammalia > Chiroptera > Phyllostomidae > Carollia > Carollia perspicillata. The sequence goes on along the minus strand of PVKM010021724.1, from coordinate 20,715 downwards.
AATCAATAAAATATATTTTAAAAAATTAAAAATAGAATAACCATATGACTTGGCATTTCCACTCTTGGATATAAACCCTAAAGAACTTAGAGCAAGATCTTGAAGAGATATTTGTACACCTGTGGTCTTAGAAGCATTATTTACAATAGCCAAAAGGTAGAAACCATTCATGTGCCCGTCAATGAATGGATAATCAAAATATGGTATATACATACAATGGAATATTAGCCTTAAAACGGAAGGAAATTCTGACACATACTATAGCATGGATAAACCTGGAAGACATTATGAGAATGAAATAAACCAGTCACAAGGAGACAGATATTCTGATTCCACTTACATGAGTTACCTAGATTAGTCAAATTTACAGAGACAGAAAATAGAATGGTGGTTGCCAGGAACTGGGGAGAGGGGACATGGGAAGTTATTACTTAGTGTGTGCAGAATTTCAGTTTTGCAAGAAGAAAAGAGTTTTGTAAATAGATGGTGGTAATGGTTTCACAACAATGTGAATGTACTTAATACCACTGAACTATATACTTTTAAGATGGTTAAGATGGTAAATTTTATGTATGCACATTACATCATAACTACAAATTTTGATTAAAAAAAGCATCACCAAGCAGACACACTATCCAGTGTTCTGGTTTTGAAGTCAGCATGGACACAAAGAGCAGCAGGCAGGCAGCACAATGAATAGTCAAAGCAAATACAATAAGGAGGCAGTGATATAATCCTGGGCCTGGCACCCAAACATCCGGGCTTATGCACGGGTTCTGAGACTTGAGCTCAAAGAACTCAATTCAGTGTTCTAGACTTTCAATCTAATCCTGTCTCTAAAATGAAGTAATAATCCCACCACTGATTTCCATGCGATGTTGTCATGAGAATCAAATGATGAATTTTAAGAAAAATGGTGTTAAGTTGGGAGGTGGGAAGGATCCTACAAAGGATTTCAATCCTTTGTAGGAAGGGCTTACAAAGCCTACAAAGGGCTTACAAAGCCTACAAAGGGCTTCTTTGCCAGGAATTGCTATCTGTCAATAAACGAGGGAGGTTTAAAGTGGGCAATCTGAAGAAGACCTAGTGGACACTTTCCCCCTCTTAGCTAACTGGCCATATGGGAAGGCTGCCTTAAATCTATTTTGGGTTCACACTTTATAACCTATTTATTGTGTGACTACAGACAAGTTACTTAATCTCTTTACGCTTTGTTTTTATCATCTGTTAAACAAAAACAGTAATCAATAATAACCTCAAGGTGGTGAGACGAAGGTAGATTATGGTGCTTAATATAGTTCACCTTGTGCCAAGAAATTTATCAAAAGAAACACAGCCTGTTCAAGTTCTCAGTGTCAGCGGTTCTCAAATTTTAACATGTGTGTGAATTTCCAGAAGAGGTTGTTTACATCCAGATTCTGAACCAGTAGATCTGGAGTCGGGCCCTGATTCTAAGGATCTCACGTGAGCTTCTGCTGCTCCACGGACACACTGAGCAGCAAGACTCTGTACCATGGGTCTCACAGTGTGGTCCACTTTTTAAATCTCCGGTCTCACTTGACAAAAAAATTGGGGAAAGTCAGAGCTTTAATCAGATCCCAGTTATATTGACTTCAGTTCTAGTAATTCTAGATTTGGGGGCAATAAGATACCTTAGACTTAGGGACTTGGTTTAGCATTTCCATCTTACAAGTAAAGGAAAGCACGGTGCCTAACATCACAAAGCAACAGATGGGAGACCAACACCTGGGTTTCCAGCTCCCAGTTCTTACGCTGACCAGGAATGCAGTGATTGAAGACAGACTCTTAACCCAACAGCCGTAAACGTACGTCCTATTTGAAAAATCGTGAGGAACAAAGGGACAGTGGTTGGCTCTAGAAAGAAGCCAACAGGGGTAGCATGGTTCATTCTGACACGGAGTGTTCCTCTGAACCTTCCCAAAGGAACAGAGGTGAATTACTAGTCCATATTTCATCAATATCTTGGAATTTCAGAAGGATTTTATGCAAAACATTCTAGCCCATCTTCAATCTGAAAATGACTTTTTCCTTGGAAATTTAAAAAAAAAAAAAAACAGTCAAGATCCAAGCTGTCTTTGCTTGGCCTTTGAATCTTTGATTCTCAGGCTTCAGGTTTTCACTCATCCTCCAGGAGAACAGAATCACTGGAATGCTCCTTGGAGAACAAGCAGTATGGTGACAGCCCACCCCCAGTGCCTATGAGACAACCAGCACAGAGAGGGGTCTTTCTCCAGACCCATGACTAATCACTCCAGCTTCCTGAGGATGTGTTATAAATGTTCCCAGAGCCGCTGTGCAGCCCAGTGGGTGCTTTTTGGCTCTGTCTCACCACATATGTTATCTTCATGGTAGCTGGTCTCAAAAAGGGTGGTAACTCAAGGGAATCTCTTCACAGATTCATGTCTGGCTTTAAAACAAGGAGCTCTCAAACCTGTCAAATCAGGGAAGCAGACAGATGGTGTCTGTATTCCGGGGTACCTTTTCCCTCTGGGTTTGTAAAGGTTTCCTCTCGGAGGACTTATTCCTTCTACATTCCTCGGTTTGATCGCTTGCATGTTGGAAACCAAGTCTGTGTCTGTAAAAGAGCCTTTTTCAAGGTGTGAGGTTTTGTGAGGTTCAGGTTGAATCCATAGGGAGGGAGGCTGCAGCAGGTGGGGGAGGTTTAATGTACACAGCATGTAGCATTAGTTGAATACTTCTGCTGGTTGCCATGGGAATCAGGGGACTTTTGAGTGTAAATCCTAGCTCTTCTGGAGATATGTGAAAGTATGTGATGGTGAATTCTGGCTGTTTACCCCTACCATCTTTTTAAATCAGGGGCTCTTTTAAAAATGCAGCACAAATGTTTACCCTGCCACAGGAGGATACACTAACCTAAAAAAACATGTCCCTCCTAAGACCCTAACAGCTAATGTACATGGACTTCTCCCAATTATTTGGGGCCCCACAACTTCAAGCTAGTGAAACACAATGTAGTTGTGTTCTTCTCCTCCCCATCAGGGATTTACGAAATACACAAAAAAGCCTGTAACAGCTGGTAACTCACTCAAGGCAATCATCCTCAAATTGTTGTGGGATAATATTTAAAAACCAAACAACTGGCTTAAAAAGCAATAGCTCTTGAAACCGTTTTAAAGATTATTTGTTTGAAACGTGGTGGCACCCCCTCTGTAGGTGTTTCCCCATATCAGTCAGCTCTCTCATTCTTTTCATGGCTGACTCAAAGTCCTGACATCAAGTGCCAACTTGCAAACTCAGCATTAAACACCACACAAAGTTGGGTGTCTACCCCTCCCTCCCCCCATCGCCAACTAGACACTGTATGTTTTCATCTAAGTTGAAAAACTATGTTGAAATTAAAGACATTTGAAAAACTGTGGAGATATTAAAAGCCCAGCACCTTACATAAAGTTTCCCAACTGGCATGCCAAGAGGTTGCTGCCTCATTCCTGGACATCTGAACCCCTCCCTGAAGCTGCTGCCTCTAGGCACCTTCACTCACCTACAGATATGCTCCTTTTTAATGTATATGTAATATGATGAAAAATCAGAAGAATCAAGGTCAGCTAACTTGTAATTTTCTTCGGAAAAGAAATCAATCTAGTTTATTGTGCAATGCCCAGAACATAGTAAGTGATAAACAATTATCAGCCAATTAAATAATTATTAATAAATTGTTAGTGACTGGACATTTAGATTCAACAACATTTGTGGGCCATACCATAGAAGAATGGATATCTCTGCTGTTGAGCCATTCATTACCCAATGGATAAAGTGCTTACTCTAGGCCAAGCTTCTAAATCTATTGTCATTTTATTTGGCTGAAGAAAGAGAAGATGAGCTTATGAAAAACAGTGGCCAACAAGAAAGTAATTACATAGAAAAAGCAAAGTAAATAAAAAAGAAAAACAGTGGCCAAAATTTTACTGTACTTCGTAACTCCTTGTTGCAAACATCTCTCAGGAAAGCAGAGTGGTGAAAAGAAGAACAGCTGCCCATGTGGTGAGGACATCTTGGCACAGATCCTTGATGCTCCCCTACTTTGCCAGGCTCTCCAGAAAAAACATGCAGAGCTCACTGAAGTCCACCAGCTCTCTGCGAGGGGAAGTAATTGTAGTAACTAACACTCTGGGGGCACTTACTGTGGGTCAAGCACCATTCTACGTGAGTTGCACATGTTAATCATTTAATCCTCCTATATGCATCATTAACTATAACACGTGTGAAATGCAAATAGGATACAATGGAATTTCACAGGACCAGCAGTTAATATTTCTTTTTGTTGGTCTTTTTTGTTTTGTTTGCTTTTATCTGTTTTCCAGGAGGTAATATTTCAACTAATATATAAGACAGATGCAGCTGGGGTACATGGATGGGTTGTCTATTCCCACACTCCTTGCATTTGTAAGCTGTTCAAAAATATTTAAATATAATACCTACTTAAATACTTCATGTACATCAGATTCTGTGTTGTCTACATAGATTATCTTATTTGATTCTTATTTTTATTCCTATTCTGAAGGGAAGAAAACTGAGGTTAGTTTGCTTAGCTAGTAAGCAGCAGAACCATGATTCCCAAGACAATATTTTTTAACCACTTGACTGCACTGTATTGTCTCCCGAATAATCGGATAACAACTCTTTGGTGTTTATTATATGGCAGTGAGGCTAAATATGATAAAAAATCTCCTACATACTAATAATGCTGTGAGAAATTAAAACTCAGTGACTACCATTATTCTTTCTTTAACATGTCTTTGGATATTTTTAGATTGTGCTCTGGATTTTTAGGAAGACTAGGAATACTCAGTTCAAATTGTGATTATTTTCAGCCCCCTCCAGGAGAGTTGGAAACAAATTATAAACAAGCACATAAAGATCTGATGGTAATATGATTTTCTTGTCAGAGGGAATAAGTCAAATATCATTATTTATATTCTCAAATTCATGTTTTAAAAATGCTACCACTGTCAACCCATATTTCTATCATCAAGTGGCCATTTTCATGTCTTTCTATTAGGGATTTGAGAGTTATAGTAAATAGTTGCTTGAAACTTTCTACTCAACATCTCTTCATTTCTCTATTTCCAGATCAATTGGATACAGATATAATTTATGGATAATATTTCTACCAAGCAAAGAAATATCCATGTTGTAAAAATGATCAACTTATTGGACTCCAGTTGGCAGGGAGGTAGAATAACTCTTTGAGCTCTTGGTCTCCACTCTGTGAACCAGCCCTTCTACAAAAAGGCGAAAGGATTTTCGGAAGTGGACAGTAAGCCAGTAGAGCCAAAGGCTTCACTCCTCTTGACTATGGCCTCTGTCATTCCAGCCAATGGCTTCCTCTCTTTACTATGGCTCTCTCCAGTGCAATTTCAAGAACAGAGGGCTGAATGATTGTGTTTTGAAGATTCTTCCTGCTAACTGAGGATGAGCCAAGGGGAAACTCCTTTGAAATAATGTTCTCGAATAAGATTTAGGAGTGTGCCTCTGGTCTTTTAGGGCTGCTTCAGGCCCTGTCCAAATTAAGATATTTATAAATTGAATGCCCTTCTCTGCCAGAGGAGTACCTGGCATCTTATACATAAGTAATCCTTCAAAATATAACTACACATTTACATGAATAAAATTAGGCTCCTCTTCTCTCTGAGATTTGTTTTTCTTAGTCCATCTTCCTAACACTCCTAGCCTTCTTTAGTTTTCCAACTACCATCAAAAACTTCTCACAAGAAATGAATGGAAATTCATTTATTTTAAAGTAAAAGCAACTCATGATGGCTTTAAATATTTCCTCTCCCAGGGAGATTGCAATATGAATAAAGCGTCAGATAAAATGTTTGTCATACTCCTACCATTTATGACATGCTTTAATGACAAGGAAGAAGAGATTTCTTTTGAGTGATGGATTGAGAGGTAAGAGAGTGACTTGCCAAGCAGAGCAATACCACTGCAATTGAAACACAGTTCTGAGGTCAACTATTTGTTGTTATAAATATATTTAAATAAATAAATATATTGTTTTTATATGTGTTTAGCAAGCTAGTTCTTAAGCAAACATCTTCAATCTAGCTACCTGTAGGGAAACTCGCTTTAGATACAACTCACTCTAGCAACAAAAATGTCTGGGAAATGTTGAACTCTACTCTCTGTTTTTTCTCTGGGACTGTTTAATTGTCTACAGCCTCAGCCTTGGCTGACAACCCAGAAAACCAGAACCTTGCCCAAAGATAAATATCCCCTAGGAAGTAAGTTAATGAGGGCACAGAGTGTGATAGCTGCCTGATGTTATCTGTTAACTTAACAATGCATTGTTTTCTTGTAACCTAGTGACTACCCACCATATTTACTATGAACTTCCTATAAAAAGAGACCGCGTCCTGGGAGGGGGTGGATTTATTCCCTGCTGGCCACCACCGGGAACAGCAGCTTTGCCCCTGTATTTAAGTTTTTCCTACTAAAACTTTTATAAAATTGAATAAAGCTACATGCCAGTTCTTTGGAGTCAGTCCTGAATTTAGATTTTGGGGTTTTTCTGACAACTCTACCCCACCAAGGGATGCAAAATATCCCCATACTTTAAGAGAGCCTCTAATATTTTAAAATTAAATTAGTTTTGTTGGGCAAAGAGAAACTTCCCCAAGATTTCATGAAGGTAGAGAGCAGAACTTTATGCATTCCAGCACAAATGTAAAACATGGTCTTTTAGAGAGCTCTGGAATTTGTTTAAAGGCCATTAAGGCAGTTAAACATGTAAAGTTAATTGTAATATTGTCATAACACAAATTTCCTTACCTCTTAGCAAACAGAAAAACCCAGACGGACTCTGAGAAAAGTCAATTGAATGATATAAAAAGAGAAAAAAAAAAACCCACAAGTTGTTTACTTACAAATTATGTGACCTTCTTTCCCTGAATGTTTGGGTCTTGTACTGTCCAACAGAATAAATAAGTACACCTCAAAGAAATTAACACAGCTGATATTTTTACTGGTCTATACTCCATCTTGATAGATGCTCCCATTTTGAATTAGTCAAATACTTCTTTTCTCTATATAGACATATCCTTTTACTACCAAAATGAACAGAACATATACACATCTCTAGGTCTTGTATTTTTTATAGTCCTATATTGCTTCAGCCTTATAGTTCTAAACTTGCATATTGTAATACCATCGATTAAAAGATGAAATTGTACTTTGGCTTTTTAAAAAATATTTCTAGCTTACTGAGATGTTAACACTGAGTTAACTTTTAGAACTGATGTCTTGAGGATGTTGTGGGCTGAATTGTTCAGTGCTGCATAAATGTTAGTCTGAATACTTGCTCTAACCTTGCCTTCTTCTCTGTCTGGTTCTATTATACCTCCAAACAATGGGCCATTATAAATGTTTCTTTTTGTTAAAATTATAAAACAGAATTGGGCTGATCAGATTTTGACATTGGCCTTTGAACATTACAATGCTTCCCCACTTAAAAAAAATCCCTCATACAGATATTTCTATATATAAGCTACAACGATGTTCCCCAGAGAGTAAAATTATTTTTTTGAAGATGTAGTTCAGAAACTGGTCAATTTATTTTAAAGAACCCAGTCATTAATTATTTAGCAAAATTAAATCTCTTTTTGCAAGTGAATAATCAATCATCCCCTTTCCAAATACATTTCTTTTTTGCTAAGTTGAAATTTTTCTCTCTGAGTTTTCTTAAATTGTGACCCTTTCACATTATATGTAAGACATTTCAAATTTCTCTTTCTTGGTCAACTCTCCAGACTTGACTGACTTCCTCACCCATCCCCCAATCCCTGGGAATAATCAACTCTATTTTTCAAATTTCCAATTTAGTATCTCCTTCAATCACACATTCATTTGTGTTCACCTAAATAATTGGTGTTTGGTGTTTGTCAGTAGACTGTGTATTCTCTCTCTCTCTCTCTCTCTCTCTCTCTCTCTCTCTCTCTCTCTCCTATGAGTCATTACAATTCAGTAGAATCACAATAGAGAGTTCAGAACCTGTCGCCCACACCGTGCTGTAAACTAAAGGAACCAGAAGACAGCTTTCTCTTGTAAATGTCAAGTGTTCAGCATGTCTCCATTGGGGGCTGAATAGAAATGTAACCTTAGAAAAGTTAAGTCCCTGGATCTGGGCAAAGCTTTGAGCACAGGCATACCTCATTTTATTGTGCTTCGCTTTATTTCACTCCACAGTCATCACATGGTTTGTTTTTGTTTGTTTATTTGTTTGTTTGTTTTTTACCAATTCAAGGCAAAGCCCTCTAACAGCAAAAAGATTATCACTCCCTTGATCGTGCTGGTCTTAAGTCAAATTCCCATTATCTCCCAGGTATGCCTGCATTCTGAGTCCAGAGTTGACTTTTCCTACAAGGACCTATAATTGGTAGTTTCAACTACCTCGTTCATCAGGCTTAACTCTCTGCAACACCAACTTTGTGTCTAATTTGTTCTGAATAAGTAGAAAAACCCACAATAAAAATAGCAGGATATTTTTTTTTATGTTTGTCTTAGGATCTGTCAGCATAGCTATGTACATGGGAGGGAAGAGTCTGGTGGTCTCCCTTCCAAGGCTTCTCAAATGTAGCTTCTCATATTTTAACAACCCAAATAACCCCACACCATGTCATTCTTGTTACCAATTCTGCTTGGTCAACAAAGGGTACAACAATGTTGTAAAAAAAAAAAAACATTAGAGGGCATATATTTGGCTATTATTATACCTTTCATGAGCATATCTCAAGTATTGTGACTAAAAATCCTTACTGAGGTTTGATAGAAGGATATACAACCAGCATAAGTTTAGGTATCTAACCAAAGGTTATGTTTTTGTCTGTTTGTTTGTTTGTTGTTTGGTGTTATGGTTATTTTGTTACATTCAGACAGAAATTAATACTCATAGACAGATTGGTATGATTTGGACAAAAGATTTGACCAAGCATTGAGAGGCCAGAAGAAGAAGAAAGACCAGAATAAAGGAAAATGGGTGAAATCAAATGTGCACTCTGTATTTAACTCCAGAATATGGCTCACGATTATAATTACCCACCTTGCTTTGCAGCTCAGAATAAAAGTGGCGCTGCACCAAACCTTACCCAAGCAGCGGTCGTGATTAGAAAGTACTCCACACCTTGGAGAACCGAGGAGACAGAAGCATAATTTTAAATGCAAATTAAATTGAGGGGGTAGCAGAGAGAACACATAAAAGACAGTAAAACAAAACCTTTCAATTTTCTTAAATTAGCAGTCTAATGTGTTCTAAAGAGCAGCTCCACTCAGATCTTTTTTAGGGGTTGCATTTCATCACAATGTAAAATGGGCAAATCCATCACCTTCCCCTGTTCATGCTCTTGAATTGAGATTGAAGGGAAAATTAGAAGCTGTTCATTTGGGCTTGCAGGCTCAGCATCATGCACAGCTTCCTTTTATGCTCAGTGTCCTGTTGAAAGCGGCCAACAAGTGCTGGTGAGTACCTGCTAACTTTAAGACTCTTCCTTCTATATATCTTTTTTGGTTACCTTTTTTTTGGTGGGGGTTGGGGTTTGGATATGAGAATCTGACAAAAGATTTATGTTATAATGCTTCTTTAGAAAGCTTGGAAATTTCAGACAGCTTTTTAAGCGTCTTCCAGTGACTGATTCACAGAAGGCAAGAGAGTTATTTTCAGCTGAGATGCCGATGGCTGATCTTTATAATAATTATAACAGGAGAATATTTAACATGTGCTAGTTAAAATGACCTTTCCCTACCATCCTAGACAGCATTAGGGTAAGAACTGGTGCCCCCAACAATTTCCACACAACTTTCTTATCATATTAACTATTTAATCATATAATTCTGTTGTCATTACAAGTCAAACTGGGACTTGGGGCTATAAAAATCAATTACTAAACCAAAAATCATTATTTTAACGATCATGACATTTCTCTGCATAAGAGATGGGCGGGGACAGGGGAATGGAGAATGGATCCACGTGACACTTACATGTAGATTTTGATGGGGATGGTTTTCTGCCAAAGTTTCACATAGGAAACTGGTCATTTTCTTCTTTCACAGTGGAGGATACAAAGAGGCTAAGGCTGGCGTCACCTTCCGTTGCTAAGGTAACATGCTCTGGGCCATTTTATTTGATAAAAGCAAGTCCAGTGGATGGAATACGTTATTCATTGCCATTCTAATAAAAAAAAATCAAAACTGTTTACTTCCACCGGGAATGTTTAGTGAGATCAAAGACTCTCTGGCTGAAATTGCTCTTGCTTTTATTGCTGGCAGTTAGCCTTTGATTTTTGTTTTCTTTTTGCAGTAAGTATGATTTGTTGTTGGGGTACCTTTGGGTATTTATTAAAGTTTCCTCTTACCAGACTTGGTTTCCTAAATTAAAATTGTGCACTGTTAGAAAGAGAAATAGCTGGGTTAGCTTTCTGAGCTTGATTTTAATGACTTTGTCTTGTTGATTCTTTCCAAAAGCATCCTGCACAAACAGAATATAGTTCATTTGTGCAAGTGTCAGGGAAAGGCTGCATATGCTCGAAAGAACCCAACAGGCAGAATGTTTTTAGTGAAGTATATAAGCTTCCTGACAGACTAGTGCATGATAATATTGCAGTGATCATTGTAACTCTGAAATAATTGTCACTGCTCTATAGAATTCTTTCTTAAAAGCAGCTTATGTCAGGGACAAGCAGGTAATAATCCTGTAGCATTTTATATAATGTGCTGGAAAGAATCTCTATAAAGGAAAGAATTCAAGGCATTTTACAGCAAACATGTCAGCATGTGTCATAAATGCAAAGCATCTCTAAGTGGAGGCTCTGGTTCCCAGGCTATTCTTGTTGCTCAAGGGGAATTGGAACTCTCCAGATCAATTGAGGATCAATATTAAGAAAGGCTGACACTTAACGATGCCATTTATCAGACAGACCTTCAAATAACAGATAGCATACGGATTTAACAGTATATTTTCCAGTTAATATACAACAAGGAAAGACTGGTATGACATCTCTCTTTAGACTGGATCATCTGGGTTTTTTTTCTGAGTAGAATATATTACTTTAAATGAATGTTAGTTAAATGTGGCATTTTCTCATACAGTAAGAAAGTTATGTTGAAGGGTGGCTTTAGAATTGGATATGCCAGTCAAATAATGTGATATTATATAGAATAATTTAAATATTCACTATATATATATTATACTTAAAATTTTATAATTTTATATGCATGTTCAGGGCTTTAAAAATCTCTTTGACAGTCTAAAATACTGTGAGATGTTTTCCTCTTTCATAGGCATACAAGTGACTATTTTGTCTTAAAACTCTGTTTTTGAAACATCAAGGATGGATTATCCCAAAATGGATTATTTTCTGGATGTCGAGTCTGCTCATAGACTCTTGGATGTTGAGTCGGCTCAAAGATTCTTCTACAGTCAAGGAGCTCAAGGTAATACATAAAATGGGAGAAAGAGAGAAAAGGTTAAGTTTGAAAGGCATCAAGTGTGCTTTTACCTCCGGAAAAGACTGAGTTTGCAGGCACTGCACTTGAAGAGACCTAGGGCACCCTGACCTATCTGACTGAAATCCAGCTGGATTAGAGGCTCTTGAGATCGGCTTTGAGCTTCCACAGCTGCCTTATCTATTTTAGATGAACGCAGCCACTGCCTCAAGGAATTAACTTTGCACTCAGGGAGCAGTAAGGAACGTGCCTGTTGTGAAGTGTTGCTGATGCGTACATTTTTATTTAATATTTCAAGATGGTCAGCTAGGCTCCAGTTTGCTCACTCATCTGTTCAAGGGTACATTTAGAATTTTTGTCACCACATTAGAAGACAGAAAGAAGCTGGTCGTTTTGTGGAATCTCCTGGGAGGTGGGAGAATTTTTTAGCATATTCTATGTTTTCTTTTTCCCATAGAATAGTTAGGATATTCAGACAAAGCACCTTGATGCTGAGCATATCTCAAATGATACAGCTGATTTACTGAGGAGCAAGGCAATGCCTATATTCCTAAACAGAAAGTAGCTGAATTCTTGGAAGTCAAAAGGCAGAGCTGAGAAGGAAATGCTGTTTTGATAATGCTGGCTTGTTTCACTCTGAGGGGTCACAGTACTTCACACAGAGCACTGATAATACTTGCTTTGGCTTTCCCAGTGGTATCTTCTACGTGGGTTTTACCTCTGTCTCAAGCCAATTTCTCATGGCAACATTGAGGGCTTGGAAGCCTCCTCCTTCTCTGTTTCCATTTTTCCGGGTGTGATCCAATCTTCTTAATATCGAAAATGATTAGAATTTATCTGGTTTATCTGTTTGGGTGAGTGCACTCACCAGCAGAGCTTAAATTCACAAAAGTGATATGATAGCTAATTTTTCTCACCCTCTGGCTATCTGTAACTAGCATTGCTATTCTCAACCACTTAAAAAGACATGAAAATGTTACTGAAGTAGGAGAAGGGTAGAGGCTGGCCACAACCTTCAGCATCCTCTGGGTCTGCAAGTAAGAAGATATCAGAAAGAGATGGTGAATGGAGAGATGGACAAAAGGGAAAGGGTGTCGAGGCAGGGCTCAATCCCATCTGCTGTCCTGTGTTTAAACATTGCTGGGTCCCGGCCATTCAGAGTGAATGAGAGAATAATGTTCGATGGTAGAGTCACCCACTTGAGCTGCATAACTTGGCAGAACAAGGGAAAGGAGGTGGCAATTAATTGTAGAAAATAAACTTGTCCACTTTGCCTTGCAGTAGAAATAGTTTAAACATCTAAGGAGACTAGGCTTTGGGTTTTTAACGGAAGGAAAAATACAGGGTGTGGGAGTCTCAGAGGACTCAAGGCAGCCTGGTGGCTGTCAGCAGATGGAGCTGGGGGTGGAGTGGTCAGAATTTTCACCATCCGTGACAGGCTTAGACACCAGAGTTGGAATGACTAGAAAATGTATGGGAGGTGGTAGCATAAGCTATTGCTTCTTTCTGATATGACATTCATTTTAGGGTAATAAGAATGACGTTTCAATCAAAGAATTTTGAACTTGTAGTAAGATTGGAGGTTCCTTGAACATCATCTAGGTCTATTTCCAAAAAATTCCAGACTTCTTAAATCAGAAATCCAGGTGTAAAGCTTAGGAGTTTGAATTTTAAGCAAGAGCACCAATGATGATGACCCAGCAGGCACGCCAGTCTAGGGAACATTTACAAAACAGTTCATCCAATCCAGTTTCTCTCTTTCCACCCCAGAACAGGAACACTCTCCTTCATATTAGAGACAAGATAATATGGTGGTCCAGGGTGACACCCTTAACCCTGACTGCCTATGTTCAAATCCTGGGTCCAACAAGGAGAATCTGGGCGAAATAACTTCTTTGATCTTTAGTTCCATTCTCTGCAAATAATAGTGCCTAATTTATAAGTTGTTAAGTGCATTAATGAGGTAAGATTTCAAAGTGCTTAAAACAGTTTTTGCAACAGAGGAAATGCTATACAGAAGCAAATCAATACAATAAACATGCCTGACGAAAGGCCACCTCTCCTCTGTTTGAGATGTCAAAAGAAGCCACTGCCTTGAAAATAAATGTGGGCTGATAGGAATTTAACTTCCTATTGGGGGCACACTTTTTAAAAATAAATGTTAGAGTACAGTGATCGTTTCCTTGCCTCATCAAAATGTAACTCAGAGAAAAACTGAAAAATAATGGAAGTTTGTCTTGGTACTCCCTGTCTACCTAGTCTTTCCTTTCACTTGGAAGATAAGCGCCCCTTTCCTTCCAACACCTTACTTATCCAGAGCCCCACCACGGAGGCTTGGTTACCACCAGAGTCTCCTTTCCGGGCCTCCACTGCCACTGTAATGTGGGGTTTCTCACTGCATCGCTCCAGCTCCTCCACAGCTGCTTCCTTCCACTCAGAACACATGCCTCAGTCTTCCCTAGATAACAAGCCCTGCGGTCTGATAAATTGCTCCAAGTGAAAGGGCAGAGGCCTGAGAACCAACAGAAGGAGGGCAGCATGGGAGCTGGCTCTTAAGAAAGGCATTTGAGGCAAGTAGGGCCATGTGCTGCTGCTGAGTCACCAATGTAACAGTGGCTCTCTGTTTGGTTAGCCCAACCCAGGAACAGAAGGATGTTTGTAAGGTCAAGTAGCCATATTTTTCTGGTACCTTCTGTAATGTGGGTGACCTAGGACATGGTCAGCTAAACTGGTGTGTGATGATTACCTTTTTGAGTTGTCCATCCTAGAGTTCATATAGACATTTCTACAGATTGATCAAGTGTTCTTACAGGTACAAATATTTTTAAAGGAGAAATAAGAAAATATGAGTTTCTCTCATTTTCCATATTACCATTCTTAAACCAACTTATTTACAAATTCATAAACTTCTTAGAAGCCACCCCCTTCTATGTTAATAACATGCAAAATGTTTATCCAAAGCAATAACACCAGGATTATACTCTTTTTTACTCTATTACAGTTTTTCAATTTTTCTTGTAAAGTGGTAAGAGCCTGTCCCTAAGATGAAAATTTTTCTAGCTAGTAAGAGCAAGAGGAATGCAGGAAGATAAAAAAAAGAAAAAGAAGGAAAAAAAGCTATTCATTCTAATTTGGGGCTACTTCTTCTGGAAGTCCCAGAGATTTTCAAAAGTCACTTGCCTGCTTTGCTGAGTAACATAGCTTGTTATTTTCTCCCACCTTCACTTTTCCTTGGTTTGATCCCAAGGTCAGGAAGATGAGCCCATGTCTCCAGGGATTCTGCTTTAGATATGTGATGTGTTTCAGAGAGCAGAAAGAAGCCCAGAGTCATTTGTTCATCTCCCCTTGGTGAAGGATGCTCTCCCGATTAATCTGTGAGTGTTTTGTCAAGAGTAAATTCTGCTCACACAGAGGGAGTTCTTTGAAGGACTCCATTAACTCAAGTGGAGAATTCTGGTGGTTTTATACACATGGCATAAAGGTCAGCCGAGAGGTGATATCACACCACTTGAAACCACCCATCTTTCAGGTTCTGACAATGATATCTCACGTCGTCTCAACTTCGGACTGTGTAATTTATTTTACTGAACAACTGAACTAGGAGGAAGCCATAATATAAAATCACAAAATTAGCATCATCATGGGATTTTCAGGTTGAAATAGACATTATAGATCAGTGATTCTCTTGGTCCCTCCCTAAAGGAAGTGGAACAGAATTTGTGAGGGCCAGACCCATGTCTCAACACTGCATTTTCAGCAGGCAGCAGGGTAATGCTGATGAGCACTGATGGTTGGGAACCACTGTTATGGATCACTAATCTCTTGCTACTCAGAGCGTGGTCCTGGGCTAGCAGCATCAGAGCTTTCATCGGGGAGCTTGTTAGAAATGCAGAATTCAGGCCCCACCCAAAACCTAGAGAAGAATTATCTGCATTTTAACAAGATTGCCAGGTAATTTATGTTAAAGTTTAAGAAGCAAAGATTTGATCCTGTACACATTAGAAACACCTGCCAGCTGTCACAAACTGAAGGCTAGCACGTACCCCAGCAGACTAATTAAATCAGTCTTTGGAGAGGAGCCTCACACTTGGAAATGTTTTTAATCATCCTCAGTAATTCATATGTGCAACCAGAGCTAAGAACCACTGACTTCTCATTTTACAGAAAAGGAAGTTTTAGCACATCAAGCAGCTCTTCTTACCTGAGTATCTTGTCTTCTTGTCTGAGTATCTAGGTATTTCCTTTTAAATGAATCTAAACCACTGGAAAGGTACAAATGGACATTTTTTAAAAAGGTCAGACTCTATGTATGGTGCTGCACTTTGCATATTCATTGTCTTCACTAATCCTGAAAGAAATTTAAGGAAAGAGGAATTATAACGGTCATTTTGCAGATTACAAAAGACTATACACATACACACATATATATAACACATAGACACAGATAACTGTGGTGATAGCCGGAGGGAAAGGGGTTGGGGGTAGGTGGAAGTGGGCAAGCGGGGCTAAATGAGAATGGAAGGAGACTTTGCTTGGAGCAATGGGCACACGATGCAGTGCGCAGATGATATTTTGGTGAGTCATAATTTGAAACCTAAATGGTTTTGTGAACCAGGGTCACCCTAATACATTCACCTTTAAATTAAAAGACTATACACTTAGAAGCATAGCTGTTTGAATTCAAGTATATCTGACTCCAATAACCCCACAAATAATGAAGGTCACAATCAGGACCAACTCACACATCCAGAGATGCTGAAGCTCAGAGTGGTTCAGCCACATGCCCAAATCACACAGCTTACAGTGAGAAGGAGGAAACTAGAACCAAATTTCATACCACATGCATCTTTGCCCTTTCCACTGTGCTAGATTTCTTTTCTCAAAGACCATTTATATCTTTGGACATTTAAATTACCTTCAAAAAGGAAAATACATTATAAGAGAGCAAATTGACTAAAGTCACCAGGCAGTGAAATTTATGACTCCTACTCACAATCTCCCCTCTTTTATCATTTTAAATAACTCTTGACATTGGAACCCGGTACTACAGTCATTGTGACTTCATCATAATGCATCTTTCCCATCATCTACATTGTCTTGTTCAACAAAGGGAAATGCCAATTTTGACAACTGATTAATGCCACAGTGAGCAGCTAAGAGTCCCTTCGAGTTGTTGTTGGAAGTAGAGAGGAATTCATCTAACCCCCTTATCAACCATTTTCTCCCCCAACTGCCTCCCAGCTCTGCCTTTAGCCTATCCTGTGAAATCTGTCAGAAATGCTGGCTTTTCCATCTTAGCTTTGAGTTCAATATACCGGTACTCTAAACCTAGGCTCCAAACCTCTGGGACTCCTTAACAGGGCCCTAAGAGACCAAGACATTTTGTAGCACATGATTATTTGCAAATCAACACAATGGTCATCCTCACAGAATGAGCTCCTGCTATTTTCTTGCTTGTGCTTAATGCAAGACCGAGTCCCAATGTCACTTTCTCTGTGAAGCCTTGCCTAACTTTTCCAGACCTTTCTCCGCCAGTATTCTGTTCAGGGCTTCTTTAGAGCCATTGTGATATCGTATTATTTTGTTTCCACTGCTTATTAGATGCATGAGCTCACATAAATGGTTTCACTTCTCTAAGCCTCAGGGTCCTAATCAAATAGATATAATGCTAGCTCTGAATATATAGAAGTTTTTGAGAATTGAGTTATTCATATAAAGTGTTTAGTATATTATTTGTTATTATTGGTTAGTTTTCAACACTATGATTAATATTGAGGTGTCTGTTACCTAACTCGATCATGATAACCTCCTTGATATCATTTCCGGGGTGCCTAGTGTCATCCTGGTATACAGTAGAAGCAGTAAGATTTATCAGATGTCTCTGTGGAACTGAAGGAATGAAAATGCTTAGATCTGCATTACAAAGAGAGACTTCGGTTACAGGGAAAGGACTTCCTAAGACCTTCAATGAACTAACATCTTTAGTTGACAATAGAGGCTTGGCTTAAGGCCAAAGGAGGGACAGGTAAAAATAATTTTCAAATACATACAGATGCAGGAAATAATAGAAAGTCATCAACTCTGCAACATCTCCTATAACATAGAAGAAATTTAAAAAATCAAAAGCAACAAGAAAATATAGACGGAGGGAATTGGTAAACTATGGAAGAAAACTAACCTTTAAAATAGATTTCAAGGGGTCCATGAATAGTACTCTTCTGAGAAGGGATTTTTAATATACAATAGTCTGTGAAGACTGAGTTTTTATTCTGCTAAAATTAGAATTGTGGAAGAGGTGACCACTCAGTGCTTGCTATGATGAACCTGAGCTCAATTCAAAAGCTGCTCTGAGTATGTTCAGGAACTAGCCCTGAGCTGAACCTTAGTTGAAATCCTTTTCCCTTCCTTCTTTAGATATATACTGCCCATTCTCACCATTTGGGGCTGATTAATCCTCCACCCAGCTACAATTCACATTCCTGTTTCTGAGCAGACTCAATAGAAAATGACTGTAGATACCCACTTCAGCCCCACACTGAAGATGTGCACTTTGAGAACCAGTAGTCACTACACACCTGGGCATGGTGTTTCTAGGAGTCTTGCTGAGTAGTACCAGGTTATTTTCCTCTTTGGCGTCTGTCCCCTGAGACTTGAATGTCATTGTCATAGATGTGGCTCATATTTGGACTTGCAGATCTAATTTGCTCCATAAGGGTGAAGGCAGGAACTGTGATTGCAAATTAACTGGATCCTTGTTTGGGGCAGGATTGCCAATTGGATTATAACCCTTTTCATTCACCAATCTAATGCCCTCCCACTTGCCCCTCAGCATTTGGCTAGGACCAGCACAGCAAAATCAGACACATCTTCTCTGTCTCTTCATGGTGATGTGCTAACCAAGCAGTTCACCTGTAATCATACTGTTTCCCAGAAACTTGTCTCTGAGAAATGCTTCAGATCACACTTCTCTGAAGTTTACAGCCTTGCTTTTATGGTACTAAAGTCATAACCCTCAAGAAATACTTATTTTTTACTTTCTGTTTTTCTCTGTAACTCCAGCCAGGAAGCAGCCCGCTGTGCTTCACACACGGATGACAAGCTTAACTACCAAGCCTTCCTTCCCAACATCCCACACACTCCACTTTAGACCTCTAATTGCTCACACCCAAGCTCCCCAAACCAGTATTTAATACAGGGAGCATTTTGTGTGAAAAGAGTGTGAAGGCAGATCAAAAGGAAAAATATTGTTAAGATAGCCAGCCTGCCAATTCTATCCATATGTAGATTTCCATGAAATCCAACCTTCTATTTCTGAGTGTGTCCTTGGAACAGTACACAAAGTCACGTTCTCGGCACTGACAATTTGTCTGCACATGGACTCCTAAGGCTCTTCACACCTTTGCCCCCAGCAAACATCTGCTCTGCCACACGTTGTGATCCAGGGCCCATCAGTAAAGTGGTCATGAATGAGGAAAAGAAGAAGACAGAGAGCATGAGAGAATGACAGGCAGGAGGAAAATCATACGAGAATACAATGAAATGGTTCCAATCAATTAATAACTCCTATTGTCACATAAGACACATGACAGAGTGGATTCAAGATGCAGCCCACACACAGCCAGCGTCAGCCATGACCCAGATATGCAGGTGCTTGGGAAAGAATTCTCACTTCTCATTTGCCCAAATAAATCTGTTCTGCGCCCTCCAGATGTTCAGAACCACCCTCGTGACTGACTGCATTGGCAGAGGCAAGGATAGGGAGTCTAGCACATTCAGATCAGCTCATGGCTAATATCGCCTTGAATATTTTAAAGAATATCTGTAAACAATCAAATCCACACACTCACACAATACCACTGAATGAATATTGGCATTAAATTAGATACCAATTCTGGAATTCTGGAATGAATAGAGAGGTTATTTTACAGATCTATGTTTATTTTTTCTTTCTTTTTTTGTTTTGTTTTCTTTTTATTATATTTCCCATTACCATTTATCCCCTCTATACCCCCTCCCCCTGCAATCACCACACTGCTGTCCATGTCCAAAAGTCCTTTTTCCTTTTGGCTCAATCCCACTACCCCCAACCCCCATCCCCATAGCTGTCAAACTGCTCTCTATCTATGAGTCTGTCTCTATTTTGCTTATTAGTTCATTAGATTCCACATATAAGAGAAATCATATGGTATTTGTCTTTCTCTGATGGACTTATTTCACTTAGCATAATGCTCTCCAGTTCTATCCATAATGTCGCAAAGGGTGATATTTTCTTCTTTTTTATGGCCAAGTAGTATTCCATTGTGTAAATGTCCCATAGTTGTTTTATCCACTCATCTACTGATGGACTCTTGGGCTGCTTCCATATCTTGGCTATTGTAAGTAATGCTGCAGTGAACATAGGGGTGCTTATGTTCTTTCAAATTAGTGTTTTGAGTTTCTTCTTATAGATTCCCAAAAGTGGGATTGCTGGGTCAAAGGAATCAAGAAAATAAAAAGACAACCCATGGAATAGGAGAACATATTTGCCAATACATCTTTTTGGCAATACATCTTTTCAGTGATACATCACCAATATATCATTTGCTGATGATAAGGGGTTAATATATAAAGAACTTATAAAACTCAACACCAAAAAAACTAACAATCTAATTTTAAAATGCACAAAGGACCTGAATAGACACTTCTCCAAAGAGAACATACAGACACTCAATAGGTATATGAAAAGGTACTCAATGTCACTTGTCATCAGAGAGATGCAAATTAAAACCACAATGAGATATCAGTTCACACCAGTCAGAATGGCTATCACAAAGAAATCAACAAACAAGTGTTGGAGAGGATGTGGAGAAAAGGAAAACCCCAGTGCAATCCCCCTGTTGGTGGGATTGCAAACTGGTGCAGCCAGTCTGGAAAACAGTATGGAGTTTCCTCAGAAAACTAAAAATGAAATTGCCTTTTGACCCAGCAATTTCACTGCTGTGATTATATCCTAAGAGCCCTAAAACACCAATCCAAAAGAACCTGTGCACCCCAATGTTCACAGCAGCACAATTTACAATAGCCAAGTGCTGAAAGCAACCTAAGTGCCCATTAGTAAGTGAGTGGATCAAAAAACTATAGTACATTTACACAATGGAATACTATGCATAGAGAGAAAGAAGGAACTCCTATGCTATGCAACAGCATGGATGGAACTGGAGAGGATATCATGCTAAGTGAAATAAGCCAGGTGGT
>PVKM010021723.1:0-22349 GCA_004027735.1 Carollia perspicillata | reverse complement strand
AGACAATCCTGTCTCCAGGCTTTTCCCACAAAGCTTAGTTCTGTCCTCCCCAGCACTCTGTCTGCTATCTCTGGGCAAATTTCTCTCTGCTTATCAGGAACAGACAGGTGAAACCCATGTTTCAGCCCTGTTCTGAGCTCATAATCATACATTCTTTGCACGAAAGACTGATAATCTTTTCCCACTTCCTTGGTTCTGAAGATAAACACTTGCAGATTTATATTGTTATGTCTGAGAAATTCTAATTTCATTTTAAGGAGCTATTACTGTGATTCAATACTCTCAAATAGCATCTGCTTCTTGTATTATCGGTTTGGACATTACAAAACATAAGAGTTGCAGAAAACAATTAGTAGTTCCAATATTGTGAAGTTTACAAATCTGTCTCATGTATACTGTTATGCTATTATCTCAATGATAGTTTGAGGTAGACTTTATTACCATCATTACATGAGACAATTGAGACTCAGGGACTAAGTGAGCTGTCCAGTGTTACCCCATTGGAAAACGATGCCTCTCAGGTCTCAAATTCACCAACATAGCCCATGTTTTTATTGTTTGCTTTGTTATAGCACCTTGTTTATTGCGAGAGGTGGAGAGGTTATATTTCAAGATATTCTGCCACATTCTCTTTGGATAGGAAATTATTTTCTATCAAGGCAAGCGTTCTAATGTTTCTAGAGCAGGTCATTTAGAACATTAGAGACCAACACTTAGTGCCCGGGAAGTTTTCTTTACACCAAGAAAAGCTCTGTGCCAGGAGTAGCTTGACTCTTCAGCCAACTTATAAATTTGTTTCTTAAATTACTACAAGAAATAAAGAAGGACTTTGAGTAATTAGTTGATTTATCAGGATAGTCCTGATAAAATATTATCACACACACAAAAAAAAAGAAATAAAGGAGTATAGGCTGGGTACTCATAGGAACAAAATTCAGAGGATAGCTCTGCAACTAAGAGGTCAAACAGTTTCATTTTCATTTAGCAAAGGCAACGTTTTCTATATCAAATATCATGGCCACTCATCTCAACTCTAGGAAAAACAGAACCCATCTGTATGACCTCTGGTTCAAAACGCAGAACATTGCTCCAGGGAAGTCCTATTCCCAGGGGAGTATAAATTCTTTTCTTTTTGCCATTCGTGTTTGCAAAAGCATATTGCATATTTCCAAAACAAGTAAACTCTTTGGAAATAAACAAATTTTGTAGCAGCTCTATACTTTTATGTTATAATAATATTTCAATGTTTGTTTTTAAAATTATTCTAATGTTACAATCTGAGCAACAAAGAAAGGCATCAATGAGAGCCCAGCTCTGAGCTGCTGCAGACAAGGCGGTGAGCTGCTGAGGAAGACGGCGGCGGCCAGGCACTCTGAGCTCAGTGCAGTGCGGTGGGCAGGCAGGGCTCGAGTATGCAGCGAAGACAGTGTATATAAATGGACACAAAACATGTTAGCTCCTCAGCTGCCAAATGAACGCACAAACTTGGGTGACCTCTCAACCTCATTTCTCACCTTTTAAGATCTTATCTAAAATCCAGTTTGCATTCCCTGCTGAAATGTACAGATTAGAATGAGATGTCATGTTTTTTGATCAATCAAGACTATTTTAGGGAAGTTCACCCTGGGCCAGAGTCAAGCATAATGTTCTGAGGGCTATTGGTTGTCACCTGTTGTGAGTGTTAGTTTTTATGTGTCAGCTTAGCCAGGCTGTAGTAGCCATTCTATAATCATACTAATCTAGATATTTCTATGAAGGTTTTTTGTAGATTTGGTTAACATCTTTCTCTCTCTCTCTTCCCCTTCCTCCTTCCTTCCTTCCTTCCTTCCTTCCTTCCTTCCTTCCTTCCTTCCTTCCTTCCTTCCTTCCTTCCTTCCTTCCTTAGTTTTATTGTTCTAGAAACATTGACTGATAAAGGTTTGATACTAAGAGTGGGTCCAGAAGAACAGACTGTTAAGGACGAGTTTTCTGAAATGGCTCTACAGTTTCTGGAACTGGTTCTCTAATTTGATTAGATTTGAAAGCAGTAATGACTCTATATCCAATGGTGTAAAGATACCGAAAATATCACCAATTACCAATCAATACTCCTGATTAAAACCTCATAAAAGGCAAGGTGCTGGTTAACTGCTGATTCTCCTCAGGCTGCATCCCCATCTCCCCTTTCTTCTTTTGACCTATAATTAGATTCCAGTCCCAGCAGGCTCTAAGGGGTGAGGTACAAAGTATGACCTATAAGGAGGTGCGGTATGCTTTAAAAGAGCTGCCTGAGTTTCCAATTTATACAGACAGAAATCTGGGGAATATGTGTGGGAATGGGTTATGAAGAGCGTAGGATGATGTTGGAAGGAACATAAAGTTGGATCAGGCAGAATTTTTTGATATGGGCCCCCTTGGCAGAGATTTTGGATTTAATGCTGCCGTTTGGGAGGGTGGAAAGGGCTCTAACAGTTTGGTCGGCTGAAACATGGACCAAAAGGTGGCCCCCATTAAGTGAAGTTGAAACACTGACCTGTCTTGGTATATGGTAGAAGAAGGGACTCAAAGGCTTAGGGAGATCGGAGTGTTAGAATGGATTTGCAATTTAAGAGCTGTTTACTCACCACTGCTTACTGGACCACAGGTCCAAAGGATGCACATTCCTCCATGGCTATGAGAAATAAATCTGAGGGGAGTGCCAAGCATCTTTGAAGCATTCATTATGTGGTCCTTCCTTTCTGTAGGTCAGAGATTACAGTGGGAACTGATACATCTAAATTTGGAAACTTAAATGGAATGGGGATAAATGGATCCTGGGGTGGCAGGGGCTAAGTGGCAGCACTCAATTGCCAAAGACAAGGTGGGCATGGTTTCCAAATGGGCAGCAGAATCAAAGTAGTGATCAGAATAGCCTGACTCAAAGAAACCTATGGCACTGGCTAGCTGATTATGGTGTTCCTGGGAGTAAAGTAGTTGGCAAGTTTACTAAAGTCTTACTTGATCTGCAGGAGTGAGAGTGTTCTAGGTCAAGGGAACAAAAGTCTACCTGAATCACAAAAACAGAGACTCAGGCCTCTTCAATCAATTCTCAGATTCTACCCAGATTCTACAGACCTATAGCCCCTTGAATGCTGGGGAGGCCAGGTCCACTTGAGGAAGGACCTCAGTGTGCTGCCCAAAATTCATACTTCCGATCTTTCTCCCAGCCATACTCTGAGGGAGCTATAGCCTTTTCCCAGAGTGACTATGCACTGGAGAACAGGAAATGATCAGACCTTTCAGGGGTTACTGGATACTACTAGCTCTGAAGTGGTAGTCATTCCAGGAGACCCAAAATGTCACTACAGTCCACCAGTCAGAGGCTCAATGGAGTTTTAGCTCAGGTCCATCTCACAGTGGTCCAGTGGGTCCCTGAACCCATTCGCTAGTTATTTCCCTGATTCTGAAAACATAATAGGAATAGACATACTGAGCAACTGGCAGAATTCCCATATTGGCTCCCTGACCAATGGGAGGAGGGCTGTTATGGTGGGAAAGGCCAGTGCAAGTCATTAGAACCACTTCTTCCTAGGAAAATAGTAAACCAAGATAATATTGCATTCCTGGAGGAAATGCAGAGATTAATGCCATCACCAAGGATGTGAGGGATGCAGGAGTGGTGATCCCTCCCACCTGTTTGGCCTTTGCAGAAGACAGATGGATCTTGGAGGACAGTTATCATACGCTTAACCTGGTGGTAACTCCAATGGTAACTGCTGTACGGATATGGCTTCATTGCTTGAACAAATTGACACATTCCCTGGTACCTGGTATATAGCTATTAATCTATTAATGTAGCAAATGCTCCTCCCCCCATACCTATTAGCAAAGACTACCAGAAGCTGTTTGCTTTCAGCTGGCAAGGTCAACAATACACCATCACAGTACTATTTCAGTGGTACAGCAGCTCTCTAGCCCTATGTCCTAATTTAGTTTGCAGGGACTTTGATTGCCTTTTCACAAAATATCACATTGGTCTATTGCTTTATGCTGATTGGACGTAGTAAGCAAGAAGTGGCACCTATTCTAGTTTTATTGATAAGGCACTTGTATGTCAGGGGGTAAGACGTATATTTGATAAAAATTCAGGGACCTTTTACCCCAGTGAAACTTCTAGTGGTCCAGTGGCATGGGGCATGTTGAGACAGACATCCATTCTAGAGTGGAGGATAGTTAGTGGGTCTGATCCTTCCTACAACCCCCAAAGTGGCAAAATGCCTGGTAGGCATTTGTGGATTTGGGAGGCAACGTATTTCTCACTTGGGAGTGAGTTACTCTGGCCCCTTTCCTGAGTGACCTGAGAAGCTGCTAGTTTTGAGTTAGGCCCAGAACACGAGGGGGCCTCTGCCAAAGGTCCGGGCCACTGTACACGCTGCTGCACCACCGGGACTAGCAGACCCATCAGTGGTGCTTGAAGTGGCAGCACCAGACAGGGATGCTGTGTGGAGCCCTCGGCAGACTCTATGGGTGAGTCACACTGCAGGTCAGTAGGATTTGGGAGCAAAGCCCTGACATCCCCTGTGACAGCTACTCTCCTTTTGAGAGACAGCTCTTGGCCTGCCCCTGGGCCTTAATAGGGACTTAACGCTTACCAGGGGCTGCTAAGTGCAGGCCACCGTATGACCTGAGCTGCCCGTCATGAACTGGGTGTTATCTGACCCACTAAACCATAAAGTTAGGGATGCACAGCGGCACTCCATCACCCACTGGGAGTGGCTTAGATGACAGTGCACCCAAGCAGGCTCTGAAGGCACACACATGTTACATAAGGAAGGGCCCAAATATCTATGGTGCCCATTTCTGGGCAATATCTTCTCTCTCCCAACCTACCCCTGTGGCCTTATGGAGAGTTCCCGATGACCAGTGGCTGAGAAAGAGAAAATTTGGGTTTAGTTTACAGATGTTTCTGCATCATATGCAGGCGTCAGCCCAAAGTGGACAGCTGTAGGACTACAACCCTTTTTTGGGACATCCCTGAGAAACAATAGTGAAGGGAAATTCTCCCAGTGGACAGAACTTCAAGTACACCTAGTTGTCCAATTTGCTTGGAAGGAAAAAGGGTAAAGGTATGAGCATATCTTGATTCATGGACTGTAGCTAGTTGTCAGGCTGGATATTCAGGGACTTGGAAGGAACACAATTTGGAAATTCGATAATATACAGATCTGGAGAAAAGATATGTGTGTAGACCTCTCTGATTGGGTGAAAAATGTGGAGATATTTTATCTCTTGTAAATGCTCACCCAAGGGTGACATAGGAAGATCTTAATAATTAAGTGGATAGGGTGACCTGTTCTGTGGATACAAGTCAGCCTCTTTCCCCAGCCACTCCTTCTCCTCGTCATCACCCAGTGGGCTCATGAACAAAGTGGCCAACATGGTGGAGATGGAGGGTTTGCACGGGCTCAGCGAGATAGACTTCCAGTCATCAAGGCTGACCTGGCTCTGGCCACCATCAAGTGCCCAATCTGCCAGCAACAGAGACCAACACTGAACCTGTCATGTGGCACCATGCCCCAGGGCAACTGGCCAGGTACATGGTGGCAAGTTGATCACAATAGACTGCTTCCACATGGTAGGGCAGCACTTTGTTTTCACTAGAATAAACAATTATTCTGATATAGACTTGCTTTCCCTGCATGCAATGCTTCTGCCAAATCTACCATCAGACTTACAGAATGCCTTGTCCTCCACCATGGCATTCCACACAGCATTGCTTCTTATCAAGAATATCATTTCATGACAAATGAAATGCAGCAGTACTGGGTCCGTGCCCATGAAATTCACTGGTCTCACTATGTTCCCCACCATCTTGAGCCAACTGACTTGATCAGCTGGTGGAATGGCCTTTTGAAGACTTAATTACAATGCTAGCTACTTGGTAACACCTTCTCTGGGAGGCTGTACGTGTTTGAAGTCAGCATTCAATATATTGTATTACTTCTTCCACAGCTAGGATTCACAAGTCCCAGGAATCTAGGGGTGGAAGTGGGAGGGGCATCACTGACTGTTATTCTTAGTGACTCACAAGCAAACTTTTTACTTTCTGCCCTCATGACCTTGTGCTCTGTTGGTCTTGAGATCATAGTTTCAAAGGGAGGAATGCCACCACAAGGAGACGGAACAGTGATTAAGTGAACCGGAGGTTCAGACTGCCACTGGCCTCTGGGCTGTTTATGCCTCTGACTCAACAGGCAAAGCAGTATGTCCATTCATGTGCTGGCTAAGGGGTGGATCCTGGTTCCCAGGAGAAACTGGACTACCATTCCACAATGGAGGTACAGAAGAATACATTTGGAACAGAGGAAATTCCTTAGGGCATGTCTTAATGCTAACGTGCCCTGCGGTTACAGCCAAAGGAAAACTGCAACTCAATTCAAAGAGCCTACCCTACAGATTTTGGATTTGTCAGCTCCCAAAACCATGTGAGTTAATGCCGTAAAATAAGTCTGTGTATCTATGTATCTACCTATATATACATAGACAGATACATATAAATACAAATATATATTTATATATAAATGTAAACATAGATTTTTCTCTGTATACACACATATCCTATTGGAATTTTTCTTTGGAGAATTCTGATACACCTGTAAATTATAACTACAAAATTAATTGTCCTCTACCCTTTTATTGTACTACATACTTAATTCTAAAAATAATGTTTTATTATTTTGACAAGTCCAACAATACAGGATTGTAGAAGTCAGATGTTGATGTTTCTCATTCCTGCTCTTTTGCTTCATGTGGTCCATATGTTTCTCCACAAAATGCACACGTACACAAATGCACACCCATATTCACGTGTATAGAACTGATTGTGTTTTATTTTTTTAAAGTGGTTACACTCCACATAATACTATGTAACTTGTTTTTTTTCACCAATTGAGTAATACATTATATTATGTAATATACACTATGTAAATACTTATAGGACCAATTTTAAAATTGTTGATACTAGTCACTATATTTACCACAAATTAATTAACATTTCCCTATTAATGGGCTTTTGGATTGTTTTAGTGGTTTTTATCACATCAAATAATGCTACATTATGCTTGTACTTTCAAGTTTAGATAGTCTTGTTTTTATTTTTGCATATTCTAAAAATTGGGATTTGTAGGTTAAAGAGTATGAACATTTAACATTTTAACTTTTATTTATAGATTATTTTATAAAGGTTATAGCAGTTCATTGTTCTGCCAGCAAAATATGTGGCCACATATTCTCACCAGTACTGAATATTAGTTTTCAGTGTTATGATTAAAAAATTAGATCCCAGTTATATTATACTTTTAATCTCCTTGCTGCTAAAATGGTAGACTGTATTTTCATATGGTTGTGACCAGTTCACATTTCTTTTTCTATTCCTTGCTTCATTTCCTTTGCCTGTTTTTTATAGCATTACTTTTCTTTTTCAACAATCTTTAAGAGACTCACTTTTACTGCATATGGCCTTTGAATCTACATACTGCGTCCATAAGCATTCCAGAGTCAGGTCAGTGTTTGTCTAGGTCATTGCAGTCTGATTGCACTGACGCGTGCCCCCCACCCCGCAGTGAGAGACAGGAGGCCTGCAGGAAGGTGGTGTGTGGACTTGACATTTCTGTTGGTGGCACAGCAACTAAAGAAATTCTAAAGAAAAATCATCTTGTCAACTTCCTCAAACTAGAAATGTATTTAGACCGCAATATAGATCTAATGGCCAGCTTGCAAAATTGCAGAATTTTCCAATTTGGTGTTGCTCCAGGTTAAAAAACATACCAGCTGAAAAATGTGAATTGGAACCATTTGCCACCCGTCCCTAATATAATGACTGATTTCCCACTCTGGATTCAGCAAGCTGCAGGCAATGGGTTTGAACTGAGTCCAGGTGGAAGGGAGCCAGACATATTAAATTTAAGGCCTCTATTGCACAACTCCCTACAGAAATTGTGCGAATAATATAGCTGAAGTGCTTTCTGCATGCTGTGCAACCCAAGTCTTTCGGCAACCTGATTAATTCCTTGCCCTTTTCTATAGTATGCACAGTTAGGAAATATACTAAAAGGTGACAGAAACCATAATAGAATCTGTCAGGTATTACATGCAAGATGTTATCCTCTTCATTTTTAGTTCAGAAAAAAACTTTTTTTAAAAAATTTCTCATGAAGTTGGGATATAACAATTACCCCTCAGTGCTATATGCCTTTTGTTAATACCACTAATGTCTGCAACATGTAAGTCACACTCCAGAGCTGAGGTGTGACCTACAACACAAATACAACTACATTTGTGTTGTATTTTGCAGAGGCAAATATGAACGTGCACCCAGGCTTACTAAAAACCGGTCTAATTAATGCAAAATGACTTTTGACTGCACTACATTAAATTAGACCACGATTACATCTCTCTCTCTTTCATGTAAATGTACACACAGTCTTCAGACACTGAACTTTCAAGCATCTTTGCCCTGCCTTTTGTGTCTTTTCTCAAAAGGAGGCTGTGAGACAAGGATAACTTCTGAGCATAAATTAATAAGATTCAATTATTTATTTTTTTAATTATTTTATTGTTGTTCAAGTACTGTTGTCTGTATTTACCCCCAAACACTCCCCACCACCCCAGCCACCCCCACCTCCCTCTACTGATTTCAGGCCCCCTTGGTTTTGTCCATGTGTCCTTTATAGTTGTTCCTGAAAACCTCTCCCCACAATTATCCCCTCCCACATCCCCTGTGGTTACTGTCATATTGTTCTTAATTTCAATGTCTCTGGTTATATTTTGCTTGCCTTTTGTTTTGTTGATTATGTTCCAGTTAAAGGTGAGATCATATGGTATTTTTCTTTCACCACCTGGCTTACTTCACTTAGCATAATGCTTTCCAGTTCCATCCATGCTGTTGTGAAGGGAAGGAGCTCCTTCTTTCTTTCTGGCGCATAGAATTCCGTTGTGTAAATGTACCATAGTTTTTTGATCCATTCATTTACTCATGGGCACCTAGGTTGCTTCCAGCACTTGGCTATTGTAAATTGTGCTGCTGTGAACATTGGGGTGCACAGGTTCTTTTGGAATGGTGTTTCAGGGTTCTTAGGAATTGGTGTTTCAGGATCCTAGCAGTGGAATTGCTGGGTCAAAAGGCAGTTCCACTTTTAGTTTTCTGAGGAAATTCCATATTGTTTTCCATAGTGTCTGCATTAGTTTGCAATCCCACCAACAGTACACTAGGGTTCCCTTTTCTTCATAGCCTCAATAACACTTGTTGCTTGTGGATTTGTTTAATGATGGCCATTCTGACTGGTGTGAAGTGGTATCTCATTGAGGTTTTAATTTGCATCTCTCTGATGGCTAGTGATGCTGAGCATCTTTTCATATGTCTCTGGGTCCTCGGTATGTCCTCCTTGGAGAAGTATCTGTTCAATAAGATTCATTTCATCCAAGATTCGCGATAACTCCAGTTTTAGTCTTTACAAAGATGGTGGTGCTGATGTTGTCAAGGTTCCAGTGAGACAGTGATGCTCAGAAGGACACATCGAATTCTACCTGAGGCACCTAAAACCAGGGCTTGTCAAAAGGGACCAATGTGTTCGGTAGATGCGATTTTTTCCCAAACGGAAATATTTTAGAGGCGCCTTCTCCACTATTCTCTTTTACTTGTAAATTCTTCTTAATTGCACACTAAGAACCAGGGAATAGTCCAGTATCTGGCAGATGAATTCTAACATATGACTTGGAAGTGGAAGTGGCAAAAACAGGGGTGCACTGACTGATGCACTTCGGATCGGGGCTATGGGCCTTGAGAAACTCCAGTGAGGATTGTATTACTGGTTGTGGACGTGGCATTCGAAGCTGAAGAGATGATGCAGAATGATTTCATTAGGCAGCCTATAGTCAGAGTTGAATTCTGCTTTTGTTTCCTAGATTTTGGTTTCCAAATGTTTCCTGAGAGTAGGTCACTTGGTTTAAATGGGACTGAACAAGCTCAGCTCCAGGAATTAGTAACCAATTTGCTCTTAAGTGTCATATTTCATGTCACCCTTAACAGGTATCACATGTTTTTAGTTGGTCTTTTCTGTATATTGACTTTGGCTTAGAAGGGAAAGGAATTCAAATAATAAAGCGCCTGGATACTTGGAGAGTACATCCATAAATCATGTTTAGCTATAACATCAATGTATGTTGGGGATACAATTATGTAGTGTGCCATAAAATATTTGTATGTGTGTATGTGTCATTTATGTCTGAAAATACTCTCTTTGAGCAGTAGTCTGGTTGTGGCCTGCTGACCTGAGGAAAAACATCTGGCAATTAAATGGAAAAAATTGTAGGGTTAATTGATATGGGAAGACTAATAGGATTCTGACTGTGCTTGGGATCAGAATGTGACCTCTGAGATATTGTGAATTGGAAACTGGAAAACATTTTAGATCTTTCACTTGAAAAAATATTCGAAGCGGCACCACATGTCAGAGTTAATCAGTGTCAAAATGTATTACTCCACATCTTACTCTTGTAAGCCAGAAGTAAAGGAATGAAAATAAATTTTCCCTTTTGTTATAGACCCAATTGTGTCCTCCCCAAATTCATGTGATGAAACCCTCACCCCCAATGTGACTGTCCTTGGAAACGGGGCTGTTAAAGAGGCAATTAAGGTTAAGTGAGGTTGTAAGGATGGGATCTATTCCCTTCGGACTGGTGTCATTCTAAGAAAGGGAGGAGATGCTAGGGTTGCCCGCGGAGGAAAGGCCATGTGGGGACACAGGGAGAAGGCAGCCGTGTGGAAGCCGAGAGGAGAGGCTCAGGAGAACCCGCCCAGCCAGAACTTTGATCTTGGACTTCTAGTCTCCAGAAATGTGAGAAAATAAATTCCTGTCATTTAAGCCACCCGGTCTGCTGTATTTTGTTATGACAGCCTTAGCAGACTAATATGCCCTTTGTCTAGTTGCCTGAAAATAGGGTCTAAAATGCTATGGGTAAATAAAATATCTTGTAATATCTGTGCTGTCAAAATAGTCATCTTGTATTCTTGCAGATTTTCTGAGGGCAGACACAGCTCCAGCAGCTGGTGAGAAATTCTTCTGATAGTATCTGAAGTGACTATAAAAGTTGTCAGAGTAAGTGTAGTGGGCACCTGTTGTTTTTGCCTTGCCCACCTCCCCCCACCCCCGCCTTTCTCTCTAGCATCACCATGGCTCTCCTGGGAAGAATCCTCATCTTAGTCCACATGGTTTGGCTGTGGCTTACCCAACCCCATGGCCCCAAGGTGGACAGGCGACTGAGCCCTGAAGTAGGCTACAGTAGTCCCCTGCCAGAAGGACTGTTTGGGAGCGACTGGATGTGTGACAGTCACAACCATTTAGCATCAACCCACATGCTTTTGCTGGAAGTCCTGAGCAAGAGAAGAGACATGTACTTTCTTCTGGATTTACTAAGACAGTAGAAAGTAAGCCTGGAATCAAGTCAAAACAGAGGACCCCCAAGTAAGCAGAAGGTGAAAGGCTGACTTCTGATAGTATTTTTGGAGAAGCAATATCAAGCTATCCCTGGGCCTAAACTTTGACCTTCCCATTAGTAGAGTGTGGGAAATACTCAGTCTATTTTTATATAAGCTTGTTTAAATAGAGTTTCTGGCTTTTATAGCTAAAAGACATTTTGGTTATTGCTGTGGCTGAAGATTAAAAGAGAGATTTAAACTCTGGCTCCAATGCTCTTGCCCTCCTTTCTACTCGCTCAGACTTCTATTAAGCCTGTGCTCAGGTTCCACGTTCTCTGTGGACGTCCTTCTCCTGTGATCTCTCACCTCCTGGGGTGACTCTTGAGGTGCCCAGAATATGCTGCCTTGCCCTGTTACTGTGTGTGTGTGTGTGTGTGTGTGTGTGTGTGTGAGCTCTGAAAACCACAACCAAGAGTCTTGGAAGATAGGTAGTCTAGAAAATTACCAATGAAACTATTCTCTGCAGTTTAGAGGGTGCATTGAGGAGATGGAAAGGGAAGGCTGTCATTGGACTGAAGACTGCATCCTCTGGGCCTTTGTGAGCCAGGCAGCAAAGGAAGCAAAGGCATCACAGGCAGATGGTTGTGAACTGCAGAAAATAAAAGGGGTCATAGTGGCAGGGCACAGGTTGTCAGTGACTACCTGGATATTGGGGAGGGAGCAACAGGAGTTAAAGGGCTACTTTTTAGGACTAGACTTGTTTGTGGTTTACTAATTTTAGCGGGTTGAGTTGTGCTCCCTGCTGCCTCTCACCCCAGCCACCGCCAACATTTATGTCCACCCGGCATCTCACCATGTGAGCTTATTGGGAAATAGGGTCTTTGTAGTTGTAATTAGTTGAGGACCTCAAGGTAAAAATCACTCTGGATTTAGGTGGGCTCTAAATCCAATAACTTGTGTGCTCATGAGAGTGAAGAGGAGACAGAAGCTCAGGGAAGATAGCCCTGTGGAGAGAGAGGCAGGGGTTGGGGTAATTCTTGGCCACTACTCAAAGAACTTCAGGAGCCCTCGGGAGCCGGAAGAGGCCAGGAAGGGTCCTTTCCCAGAGCCTTAGGAGGGGGCATGGCCCATTGATGTTAAACTTCTAGTCTCCAGACCTGTGAGAAAATGAATTCCTGTTTTTTTAAGACACAGACTTTTTGGTAATCTGTTGTGGTATCACAGGAAGCTAGTACCTGTGTGAGTCTGTGCATGTGGGGAAGAGAGAAGGGTATCGACCTCTCTAAGAGATGACGGCTAGACAAGGGGAGTTCCTGTCAGACTTCATTAGCATTGAGATCACAAAGAACAGTGCTATTCCCCGGGTAAATTCCACCTCATGCCTTTACTCCTAATTAATCAGATGCCCACAGGCCTGGTATGTTACCTGCTGGCCATTCCCTGTCAGGGAAAGGGGAGACTTGCTGAGCTTTCACGCTTTTCTCAGAAAGGGAAGGGAAAGAAAAATCCGGAGCGCCATGGTTGTACCATGGTCATTCTGCAGTGTGCGCTGGCATCCTGACAATTTGGCCATCTGCTGCATGGAGGTTGTCCAGCTCCATCAAAGAGACAATGTAATTTCTGTCACTTCTTAGAAAAGCACCCTTGTAACACAACAGTCATTTAGCAGGCTCATTGTGTGGCAGCGTAAATGTTCATGACTAGGGTCACCATCCATCCCAGCTCGCCTTGGACAGTCCCAATTTACGGGTGTTGTCCCGAGCTAATGAATGGTAGCCCTCCCCGCTTCACTCTGAAAAGTATTCCTGTTCAGATGACAGATGATATAGCCGGCTTCGCCGTGGCACCGTCCCTCATTTCACAAAAGAAGTCTAAAATGTTGCAATTTGATTTACTTTCCTTTTCTGGCACAAGATTACTTAGTTACCGTGTTGTGAAAACAGATGAAATTTTTGAGGGATTTTTGCTGGGGAATAAGCAAAGGGCAGTTTGTAGTTGATTTGTTCCTAAAGCCCGGTCAGCTCCCCCTGCCTCCCCCATCCTTGCCCCAGGCCCCTCCCCTACCTGCTTTCTGCTTTGGCCAGCACAGCAGTGACTCTGTCCAGTGAAAGGAATTTGGCTGCTTCAGCAGTGTGACCAACTGCACACAGCCCTGTCTGCAAAGCAGGTGTAAGCTGGCATTCTGCCCAGGCCTGGCCAGACAGCTCCATAAATCCTGCCCTTACCGCAGCCCCGAATTACTTTTCATGACACAAAGCCAAGCTGTGTTATTCACCTAATGCCCCGATTTACAGTTCCCAAGACAAAAGAACATACAGATAGAGTTTCAGGGCTCTGTTTGCCTTCACGTTTATCTAAAGGTTAGTTTCAGGTCAAGCTCAAGAAACCTGACAAATGGTGGTGAATAAACCTAAAAATAAATTAAGTGCAAGTGGGAAACTTAAGCATTCCTTGTTCTCGTGCCAAAAGAAAACTCAACCCAATTTACATTCTTTTAATATCTGAAACAAGCAGCTGTTCTCTTATTTGCGGTATACTAGGGAATTATTATGCTCCCCTTCAGCTCATACGCATATGCATGTGGTCGCTTATACATAAGGCACACACATGTACACACATCTGCACAGTCCCTATTTAGGTATTTGTTATCATGTCTTCAAGGACTAGTCACACAGCGAGACAAGCACTTATTTGGGAGAGAGCTGTGGTGCCACCCAATGTCCTGCCAGGCCAGGAACCCTAGCACTTCAAGCAAGAAGCTGCATTACTGCAAGCACCAGCACAGCAGGCCTAGAAGTGCAGGTCCTTGGAGAGGGAACTGCTCACACATTATTTCCATGAGGGTGAAGGCCATGCAGTTAACCTGAAGGATGCTTGGTGCAGAGGCTCAAGACTGCACGACAAGGGTGCCCAAGAAGCGACTCCCATCTTCCACGAACACTTAGTCTGGAAATTGGTTTCTTTGTTGGCTTCAGCTTTTAAATAAATTTGTATTTCCAACCTACCATTCTTACTCGCCTGTATCTTTCTTTTGTCTCCCTCTATTGCCCTCCTTCTCGGCAACCCCAGTCTCAGGGAGCCTTCAGAAAGCATAGGACAAATGAGAAAAATAATGTAAAGAATAATACCATATTGATGAATGATTTCTCTGGGCAGGGCTGATGAATTTATGTGAGTAAATAAATGAAGGCCTGGCCACAAGTGAGTCTCTCCCTCTGCAGAGCCGTGGGGTGCCGAGAGAGGCTGGGACCGAGGTGCCCACCCGTGAGAGGCTCTAGGATGGCACTTCCTTCCCAGGCTGGGTAAAGGCTGTTGCTGAGAAAAGCAACAAAAGTCCAGCTTCCTTGCTTCAGAAAACTATAACCGACATTGAAATTTATCTTCCTATGTTCTTTTTTTCTAACGATAAACTTGCTCTATGATATGAATTTTTCCTTCTCTTACTCTCCCCACCCCATCTTCGTTATTCTGCTCACAGGATTGGGATAGAAATCTTGCCAAGGGAATAAGATGATCCGAGAGGATAAAGGCATTGATCTCATCCAGACTGCGCAGTGGGTTTGTAGATTCCAGCTGCCTCTGTTAGAGAGTTACAGAATAAGCCCAGGATTTTTTCTACAGACCAAGTTAAGTAAAATCCACCACTGTCAAGCTCCTAAATGCAAGGAGGAAGGGCGCTAGATGCATGTGTTTCCGTGACAGGTTTGACAAAGCTGTCATATGGCACCAGGACAATTGAGGTAAACAGGAGGTTTCCGAGTGAATGACTCAGAGAACAAGACATCTACGGCACTATTAGTAGCTGTATTTGCTCTGTGCAGGTCCTCTCCACTCTTCTCTGTCCTGCACATGCTGACGGGGTTCTGCTGCAAGCCCATGTGTCTGTCCTCCTAACAGCTTCCCTTCATCTGCCAACAGTGCAGCCAGAGGGCTGGGATTTCCTCCCCACCTCCCCAGCAGCACCTGGCCAATGGCACATGGGAGTTGGAGGGTAACTATCCCAGGGGGGATAATGAGATGTGTTTTACACAGGCACCTGGCAGTCCCCAATGAGATCACATACCCCTGCCCGGGAAGGTAACTTGCTCACTAGTGCCTCTTTGAATGACTTCTTTGTCTGCCTGTCTAATTTCCCCTCCCCCTTTTCTGATGCTTCCTGGATCCCCTCACAAATAAAGTCCTTGTGTGCAAACCCCTGTCTGGGGTCAGTGTGTGCAACGTGAGGATATTTGTGAAAAGGCAAGGCGAAACTGGGAGCTATGTAACTCATTTCACGAAAGGGGCCCCGATAGGGGAGGTGGAAATGGCACAGAGGATGTTGCCCAGAAACGCCAGAGTAGATGCAGGCGGGTTATAGGATGTTTACCTCCAGATCCAAATGCACTAGTAAAACTTGTAGTGTGTGTGGTATGTGCATGTGCAAGTGGTGGTGGCGGCAGGGGACTGTAGGGAGAGACTCCGTAAGGATTTCTAGTCTTCCATTATTAGGATTATGACTGAGAAGACAAAGCATTGCTTTGAGATTTGTCTGTGTGTTTGAAAAGGCAGTTGAATGTTATTAATGTATTCCAGGAAGTACTGAACACTAACTTGAAGCTTTTATCAGCTTTCTTTGCTCTAATTTCTAAGGCAAAAATGCCTTCCCTCCAAATACTCTATTAAAAGAACATATGAAATTAATGAAACATATCATTACTTTTACAAAGGCCAAATTGTAGATTTGTCACAGTACAGAGACAGAAACTCATTAAGCCATTGTGCTTCTGTTTCACACTTTATAATGTATGAAAAGAAAAAGAATTTTCCAAACCTACCAAACCCTTTTTTCTATGGTCTTTCTGAGACTTCTTTTAGACTTCAAGCTGCAAAGCATCTGACTTACCTCTCTATACTTGTATGGTGAAACAGAAATTAAGGATAGCTGTGGCTAAAAACAAGAATCCCAATTTGGGCTTTCTTGGATTTCATGGTTTATTTGAGAAATAGGATAGAGTTGACAGGTCTTGCATCCTTTAAAAGCAGATATGGACAGCAGCATTCTTCTCTATCCACCTGTCAGAGCCCTTCCCTCCTCTCCCAGGGAAACTAAATTATTTATCCCATTTGGTTTGGGCATTTTAGCAAGCGTCAGCACAGTTGCAGCGTGAAGCCAAGCTGATGGTTCAGTTGCCCTCTGCATTATATTGAACAATGCTGCAGTTTTTCAGTGGATGCTATGAAGACAGGAAAGAATGATACGAGGAATCAAGTGTGAGTCAAGCTAAAATCAGTCCGTTCTCCTTCCAGACTCTATCCCTGCACCTAACTGCAATTGAACTCTTTGAAAGGATGTGAAAATCTTCTCACACCTGTTCAAATGAATGCTGCTTGGTTGTCTTTTATTTTCAAAGTTATTCTGAATTTTTTAAAAGTATCGCACAGGGAATTTGACATGCATTATTTTGAAAAACCCACAAACTTTTTTCACTTAAAAAAACACAATTTTTCATGAGGCACTTGATGGAAATTATATTTTTATGACTTAATCATGGAACTTTGTCCTTCAGGCCTTATTCTGAAAGGTCAGAAAGGAAATGACCTATTGAGGGAGAGAAATATATTTTCTTTAGTTCTTTCCCACATTATCTGATGGCGTTCAATTACTCTTTGTACAAGTCATGGTAGATAGAGAGAGAGAGGTTTTAAAGTAATTAGCTTATGTGATTATAGGGGCTGGCAAGTCCAAAATCTGTAGGGCAGGTTGGAAATGCAGGCAGGATTACAATTTTGAGACAAAATTCCTCTTTCTCTAGCTTTGCATAGTGGCAGTATCATAGCCAATGAGGCTTACCCAAGGCATGATTATTGCTAACTGAAGATTCCTTTTTCTCCAAGAAACCTCCGTTTTTGCTCAAAGGCCTTCAACTGATGGGATGAGGCCCATGTATACCCATTAGGGAAGAAAATATGGAAGATATTCTGCTTTACTATGTACAGCTATTGTAAATGTTGACCACATCTACCAAATACCTTCACATCAACATCTAAACTAGTGTTCAACCAAGCAGCTGGGCACCATAGTCAGGCCAAGCTGACATGATAAATTAGCCATACCCCTCAAAAGGAAACCAATGTCTTCATGGATCATGTTGTATTGAAGAATATGGTATTTTGAGTGAAAGAGATTTGGATTAAAAATCCAGGTCTGCTCCTTACTGTAAGTCCTTGAGCAAATATAACATTTTCTGAGTCTTAGTTTTCTTATTTATAAAATCATGCCTATCAATTAAGATTCTTTCTATTGCAAGATACAGAAAACCCAATCCAGCCAGACTGAAGAAAATGAAGGGAGAATGGATTGGCTCAAGTGACTAAAAATTTAACGTGCTGGAATAAATTTAGGATTCAATTTCAT
Source organism: Carollia perspicillata (assembly GCA_004027735.1). NCBI lineage: Eukaryota > Metazoa > Chordata > Mammalia > Chiroptera > Phyllostomidae > Carollia > Carollia perspicillata. The sequence goes on along the minus strand of PVKM010021723.1, from coordinate 4,521 downwards.
CCAGTGCCCAAATGATGTGACGGAGACTCAGTTAATTCTGTTTCTCTTGCTCATATCCCAGCCCCCTTTGCTTTGTGTTGGCTCCATTCTCATAGTGCTCCCCCAACCCCCCACCCTACCCCGGGGCGGCAGGCCATTTCTAGCAGCTTCAGTCTGTAACCTTTCAGATTACAGACCATTAAAGAGCACCGTTCCGCTCTCCCAAAACATGCCCATCCCCAACCACTGTCTGTGTCCGGTCGTGGAGTGTTTAGCATAGCCGGATTTGGTCACGTGCTCTGCTTCCTGGAGCTGAAGATAGCACTCCATCCAAACAGATGGACTGAGCATAGGGAGTGGATGGATCCCCAATCAAAATTTGGAGCTGCTTCTTCCCAAAAGGGGAAATAGATGCTAAGGAAGCACAAAAAAAAAATGTCCATGATAATTTTAGTACTTGACTCGCAGCAAGTTTGTTTGAATTCAGTGTGTATTTTTAAGGTTCATGGAACATAGAAGGAATTCAGTGAATGGCCGTTGCTGTTTTTGGAATGCTTCTGTGGTTACAAGCTTCGATTGCACATGCTTTATAGCTATGTGAAAACATTGCTTCCATCTCAGCTCTGCCTCTCACAGGTCTTTCCCATCCTCACTCACTGTCTGTCTAAGAGGATTGGCCTTAGAGTGACTGGCCATTGAAGTTCAGTCTGTCTGCCATCAGATCAGCTCTGATTGGTCTAGATAACACTAGACCAGTATTCTAACCTAATATTCTCGGGCATTGGAGCACACTATACTATGACAGAAATAGAGATATGTATTTTAAGAAAAAAAAGAGTTTCACGTTTTTTTTTAAATGATGAGCTATTAGGGGCTTTGTCTTAGATAGTCTTATTTAAAGATGGCCACCATCATCTCGGTATATCATTTGTGTGTAATCAACCTGTCCTAAAGAGAATGAATAGAACTGATTGGAAGTGAAATTTTGGCAAATTAAAGTGATAGTAAGGGATAATTTTTAGTTGAAATTGAAATGAAGGGAGTTCAAAGCAGGAGTAAATGAACCATAATGGGAATTCTGAAAGGTTCTATAATCAGCTTATCTTGAGCAAAAGAATTAAAGCAATTAATGGAGCAGATCGGCTCCTGGGGCAAACTTAAACACAACACTCACCACTCTCAGCTCTTTACTTTATTCTTTTAAGTATATATGCCTTGGCTTTCTCCCTCCTTCTCCTCTCCAACTTTTGTCTTTCACATTTTTCTTTATGTTCCATTTTCAAGGAACATAAAGGAACTCACTTTGGGGTTTGTCAATGGCACCTGTGGTTATGACTTAATGTCAGTTTGCCTCAGGGAAAAATGGTTTGTGTGTGTGTTTTGGTGATGGCAATGGGGTCATATTAGAGATGTTAGAAATAGATATTCTGGAAATAGAAATTATTCTATCGGCGGTATTACTTTGAACACACTGGAGTGGGAAGAGATGATAGGTAAGATATTTCTAAAAATCAACTGTGGCAGTTCAGGTATTCAGCAAAATCTAAGACACTAACTTTGATTGAGACCACGAGAGTTAAGTGTTACTATTAATGTGAAACAGAGTTGGAATGTTTTACAACTTCATCTAGAGGAAAAAGAATAAAGAAGTTACTGTTAGAAGAATAGGGAATAAAATGAGGTGGCAAAAGACAGTTAACTCCTGGGAAGGGTTTTATTATGGACACAGAAATTCTTTGCCAAAATTTTTCTGAGTATTTTTTCAAATTATTCTAATTTGTCTTTTCCCCCAGTTTTTGAGAATTGAGGATGTTTGCATATCAAATATTTTTTTTTTCCTGCTGTGTCAACAGCCTAGTTAGAGAGTTGAGGATAACTCCTGTTTCCCTGGGCTGCTGGCCTCAGCCTTGGAAGGCAGATTGGTGGGGAGGGTAGAAGTACACCGGATACTGACTTGGAAAAACACTTGAGTTTTATAAAAAAATCTTTATAAATAGATCAAGTTTCAGTCCTCCTAACATTGGCAGAGCTCCACATACATGGAACCAAATAAATATTGAGAACAAATCAAATGCGGGGGGGAAGGAGGAAAAACTCTTGAAGGAAAGAACAGTGTGGGTACCAGAAGAGTAGTATTTACTCTTTTATCTACATCTTGAATCATAAGCAAACAATGATTAGTTTAAGTAATGATTTCCTGTGATGGTGTTAGTCTGCTAGCAAGCACTTCCAATGTTTTTCTTCTTTCTTAGTAACTCAGCCAGATTTATTGTCTATCAGCACTGTTACAGGATGCCATTATGAACATGGGCCAGTGTGGCCTTGACACCTTTCCCTGGAACAAAGCACAGAGGTTAGTGTGTTGAATTTTATCAAGATTGAATTGAATAGTTGAATAATTGAATTTTATCAAGATCTAACTGCCATCCTTGCCCTGGCTGGTGTAGCTCAGTGGATTGAGCACAGGCCTGTGAAGCAAAGGGTCACTGGTTCGATTCCCAGTCAGGGCACATGCCTGGGTTGTAGGCCAGGTCCCCGATAGGGGGCACATGAGAGGCAACCACACATTGATGTTTCTCTCCCCTTCTTTCTCTCTCCCTTCCCCTCTCTCTAAAAAATAAATAAAATATTTTTAAAAATCTAACGGCCATCCAGAGGCATAAAGAGGCAGACAACTGTTATATTTATATCAACAATGATAATATGTATGGAGTGCTTGCTAAGGACTGTTATTAATAAATTATTCCAGTCAACATTTATATCAACCATCCAAAGTAAGTATAATTATCTCCACTTCTTCAGATGAAAAGACTGATGCTGCAGGAGATGAAAATGACTTTGGCCATTAACAGAATCCCATCCCAAGAGCCTCTGACTCTGAAGCTCATATGTTTTAACCACTAATGCTATACTCAAGAGCAGAACTTAGCTAACACTAAGGTTTTAAAACAAATCGGCATAGTTATGGCCTGATTTGGAGATGAAACAAATAAGTAGCCACTTCAAAGCCATCACGCTCTTCTTAAGCTGTGGAGTGAGGAATGGAAGTGCCTTTTCCAGTTCGCTTTAATGTGGTATTTGTCAGTTGACTGAGTGCTTTAATTGCAACTTCCCCCAATGGTGTCATGGTGACAATTTCACTCCTCTGTAATGAAATCTTGGTCAGATTTCTTAACTTTCCAGCCATTTTTGGTTTCAGACATTCTCAGTTGCTATTTAAGACTCAATTCTGTTCATCTTATATAAGATCAGCCTCAAACTCAATGTCAAGCTTGACTTCTTCCCCCACCTCCGCCACTCTCACTCATTCCCCACCAGGCCAGCCTCAGTTGCAGACACAGTGGCTTGAATTGTGGTAGAGAGGAGAGGCATGATTTGTTCCTTATATGAGTCCTCTGCTTTCTCTAGTACATCTTCCTTCTCTCCTCCCTTTAGACTCTACCTTTTTGAGCCCACCTTCTTGTACAGCATCAGTGAGGAACAGAAGACCCTGCTTATAAGGCTGTAGCATGTCACTTCTGAACAGTGCCTCTGGCTTGCTCTAGTTCTTTCTTATTCTTATTCTTTTTCCTACTGGAGGCTATGGTTGATTTGTAGTCCCCCTGTTTCATGGGACAATGTCCTGCATGGAATAATAGCCTCTGTTACTGGAGAACCATCCTCCCTTCAAAGGGACAGTGAGCTGCCTCTGCTGTCCCTGTCAGAGCCAGTCGGTACATGCTACAGTCTATTTCCTGGGTTGTGTCCCTTGGTTTAGCCCAGTAGACACACAGATTCTACATAGGTTCCTGCCACTTGTCATCCTAAATTTTCCAATGTATGGAGCCACAGGAAGTGCTTGGATTTCTTCCTGTATTCTTCTGAGGCCCATAAAAACTGAGAGACACCCCCTTTTCCCCCCCAGGCACCTGATATTATGATTCTTTCAAACTCTTATACAGGGAACTACTCCAGCAGACCTCACATCTAGAAATGCCTGTACCATGTTCTGTAGTCAATACTTCTCCACAATGACTGGTGCACATGTCATGCCTCTCTCTCCCTTCCCCAAGGGGCAGAGGGCATAGTAGTTACTTCAATTGACATGAACAGTAACAAATTGGTCACCAGTTTGATTCCTGGTCAGGACACATGCCTGGGTTGCAGGTCTGGTTCCCAGTCAGGGTCCCTGAAAGAGACAATTGATCAATGTTTGTTTCTCACATCAATGTTTCTCTCCCTTTCTTTCTCCCTCCCTTCCCCTCTCTCTAAAGGAAATGTGTGTGTGTGTGTGTGTGTGTGTGTGTGTGTGTGTGTGTGTTAAAAAAGCAAACAGAGTTTAGCTGTCTTTGTTAGTCTCATTTTCAGAGGATATACAGATATAATCTTTAGGCCCAGTTAAATGTACACCTAAAATCGGTTCTGGTTCTTTGGTATGTGCAACCCTAACTTACGTTACAAATTACTAATGTAAGAAAATACACTAAAGACTATAGCCCTATACCCCCAACGGCTTTCTCTTTAGATTTTCTATATTATCAATATAAAACTATTTTTTTGGAG
>PVKM010021722.1:0-22340 GCA_004027735.1 Carollia perspicillata | reverse complement strand
AATGCAACTTCAATTTCTTATTCTGGGTATTATCGTAAAATACTTAGTCTACTAAGTCACACTTTAAAACACCTTTATTCAAAGAACTATGTTAACAAATTAATTAAAACTTGACAATAACAGAACTCTTCGAATTTGAACAGCCTATTGCAAGAATGCCCTGGTCGGCATGACTCAGTGGGTTGAGTGCCAGCCCAAGACCCAAAAAGTGGCAGGTTTGATTCCTGGTCAGGGCACATGCCTGGATTGCGAGCCAGGTCCCCAGTGGGGCAACCGATCGATGTTTCTCTCTCTCTCTTTCTCCCTGCTTTCCCCTCTCTCTGAAAATAAATAAATGAAATCTTTAAAAAAAAGTCTGATAGCATCAGCATTGTAATTCATGTGACAAATAGGCAATAAGCTTGTTGCATTGACCATTTTAAGACAATAATCCTGTCTTGTATTTACACAGTGATATTGTTTAAACTGCATTCTTTCTTTACAACATAGCATTAAGTTATTTTGACTAAACATTATTTTCTAAGGAGAATTGTTGCAGAGTTCAAGAAATATACTTAAATAATTAATGTTTAAATTATTTTCAATAAATATGATTTCTCAGAATCTTGAGATTCTAAAGGATGCTTTCAGCCAGTTGACAGCATAACTGATTTGTCAGAAAGAAGATCAAACTTTGCCTTCTGAGTATAAAATTAAGTAGGAAACCCACTCTGCCTACAATGTTTTCTTTATGGCTACTTTTATTTTATTTTATCTGTTTATCAAAAGATTGGTGTTACACTTCAGCTTTAATACAAGTTTCAGTAATATTGCAAATCTAAACTGATATTTTTCTTTTAAATCTGTTTTTTCAATCCAGCCACTGGCACATATAAATATGTATAGAAAATATGGAAGAAAAAAAGTTCCTGACCTTGTAGAATTTAATGCTATTCTCAAAATAAACAACCAGTGCAAATTTTTCAAAAAATTAAAATCTAATCAAAAACTCATCTTAAGTATTTGATTTTTAAAACAGAAGTGTCAGATATAGTTTTAATTATTTTTTTATTTTTTCACTTTTTTAAAATAAATCAACCAATATCACTCATCATAGCCACAATTGTGTGTGCATAAATTGAAGAAATGTTCATGCCTCACTTTCCTATCCACCATAGATATTGTCTGCCATGAGCTGATTTCACATGATTAGTCAAGAAAAGCTTCACAGATGAGAAAACGTCTTTTATATACTAGTTGACATTATATCCAATCTACTTCTTTTGTCTTTTCTGGAAATTACTTATTTTTATTTTATTATTATTTTTAACATTTTATTTTATTTTTTAAATTATTTTATTGTTGTTCAATTACAGTTGTCTGTATTTTCTCCTCACCCCCTCCAAACCCACCTCCCTCCCTTGCTTCCAGCTTCCCCCTTGGTTTTGTCCATGTGTCCTTTATAGTTGTTCCCTTATCCCCTCTGTCCCCCCATCCCTCTGGCTATTGTTAGATTGTTCCTATTTTCAATGACTCTGGTTAGGGACAAATACCATATGATCTCACCTTTAACTGGAACATAATCAACAACAACAACAAAAAAAGAAATTACTTATTTTTAAATCACAAATTCATAGGTTTAGGTGGAAACACATATATTGCCTGGGATTTTAAAATTAACATCTTTTGTTTCACTGCGTATATTTATAAAAGATGTCCAATTACTTTACAAAAATTAATTTTCCAGAATAATTGAATAAGACAGCTCTATATTCTTTTAGTAATGAGGCAATTGAGACAGCAGCTAAGCAGGGGTTTTCTGTTCTTCAAGTTACATAGGTTTGAGACCAAATTTGGTCATTTAGAAACCTGCAGAAATTATGTGTTAAATACTCAGTTGTTCTATTTACTTCAGAATTTACGACTGAAGCATCATCTTAAGACTTTTTGATGAAAATTCTGATAAAATAGGTTGCATGCTTCAGTGCGTACTTTTCAACCTTATTGGATGCAATGTATTTAATCTTATTTAGCTTTTCTTGTTTGACTCAGAGCAATTAGTGTCAACCTTATGTATTGCACATTGTTACAATAAATATAGTGATGCCCTGGCCCATTGGCTCGGTGGGTTGAAGCGTTGTCCCGTACACCAAAGGGCTGAGGGATTAATCCCCAGTGAACACACATACCTAGGTTGAGAATTTGATTCCCAGTCAGGGCATGTACAAGAGGCAGCCCTCCAATATTCCTCACACCAAGGTTTCTCTCCCTCTCTCTCCCTTTCCCTCTCTCTAAAATTTAACAAAAATATCCTTGGGTGAGGATTTTTTTTTAAATTTTTAGTTAAAAATAAATAGATAAATAAATAAATACAGTGATGTCTCATGGGGTGAGAAGCCTTTTGTACCTCTCTGAAATAATGTCTTCGGGCCTGCTTTTTAGTTTTCTACCCCTCTCCTGTTGTCATTTTCCTAATTCTCAGTGTGCCTGCTGATAGTAGCCTCTGACTTCCCTCATTTTAGGGTTTAATCTACTGAGAGAACCAACCAACTAGGCCTGTTAGAATCTTCTCAAGCTAAGCATAGATTCCAAGTGACATTGTATGGGGTTCTCCATTGGGTTTCCAGAAATACTACTAATGTATAGGCTTTGTCACATCAGCACTAGCTCTTAGAGACTTGTTTTGCTTACTTCTTGGTTTTAGGCAAGATTCCAGGTGGGTGAGGTCATAGAACACAAAGGTTATCCATGGAACTGAGAGAAAGACTAAGCTAATTATATTGTTCATAGTCTTTCAGTTCTTAACCTAAGCCATATTTGCTTTGTATAATAATATAACTAATATTAACATTATAATATAATATAATATAATATAATATAATATAATATAATATAATAAATATAATATAATATATGCAGCAAACATATGGATGATTCACTTCCTTTTAAAAGGGATTACAGCTCTGACTAATGTTGCTCAGTGGGTTGGCCACAGTCCCACAAACCCACAATTACCAGTTCAACTCCCGGTCAGAGCACATGCCTGAGTTTCAGGCCAGGTTCCCAGTTATGAGTATGTGACAGACAACCAATTAATGTTTCTCTCAAACATTCTCTGTCTATTTCTCCCTCCCTTCCCCTTTCTCTAAAAAATAAATAAATAAAATCTTTGAAAACTAAAAATAGACAACTTCCTAAATCTTCTGAAATAAGCAACAGATGGCCTCAGTGAGCCCCAGGCCTGGAACTAGCAGCAGCCAGCCTAGATTCATGGCTTGGCTTTGCCTGGGAATCTTCAAGCCCAGCACAAGTAGCAGCTATCTCAGGTTGCTTTATAGCTTGGGCAAAGTGGACCCAGGCAAAATACATGTGGGCCTGACCTTGGCCTGCACTACCTGGGAAACCCCAGTGCCAGCACACCCAGTGGGCAGCTACAGACCATGTTGGAGCACCACTACCCTGCCCCTGCATAGCTGATCCTCCACCAATGGCAGAGGGCAGTGGTAAGTGGTCACAGACAATCCTTGCAGGTGACTGCCCTGAGTAAATCCCTTCCACTTATCTGCTAGCAGTAACCAAAGCTCAACTATAAGAGTAGGGTGTACTAAACCCACACAAAGGGCACACCTCAAGTACTCAGCTTGGGTGGTAAAGGAGGCTGTGTCACTGGACCCTGTAGGACACCTACTATGTTAGACTGCACTTCCAAGACAAGGAGTCAAAGCAGCTCTACCTAATACATTGAAACAAACACAGGGAGGCTGCCAAAATGAGGAGACAAAGAAACATGGCCCAAATGGAAGAATAGATGAAGACTCCAGAAAAACAGCTAAATAAAATGGAGATAAGCCATCTATCAGATGCAGAGCTCAAAACATTGGTTATAAGGATAGTGAATGAACTTTTTGAGGACCTTAACATCATAAAAAGATCCAGTCAGAAACAAAGAATTCACTAATTAAAATAAAGAACAATTTACAGGGAAATAACCTGTAGAAGAGTGAATTAAGCCAAGAATCAAATCAATGATTTGGAACATAAGGAAGCAAAAAACAACCAACTAGAATAATAATAAGAAAAAATAATTAAAAAAAAATGAGGATAGTACAAACAGCCTCTGGGGCACCTTCAAGGGGTCCAACATTTGCATCATAGGGGTGCCACAGGGAGAAGAGAAAGAGCAGTAAATTGGAAATCTATTTGAAAAGAACAATGAAAGAAAACTTCCCTAATTTGGCGAAGGAAATAGACGTGCAATTTCAGAAAGCACCAAAAGTCCCAAACAAGGTGGATGCAAAGAGGTCCACTCCAAGACACATCATAATTAAAATGCCAAAGATTAAAGATAAAGAGAAGGTCTTAAAAGCATCGAGAGAAAAGAAGTTGATTACCTACAGGGTAGTTTCCATAAGACTGTCAGCTAAATTCTCAAAAGAAACTTTGCAGGCTGGAAGGTTTTGGCAGAAATATTCAAAGTCATGAAAAGCAGAGACCTACAGCCAAGATTGCTCTACACAGCAAAACTATCATTTAGAATCAAAGGACAGAGATACAGCTTCCCAGACAAGAAAATCCTAAAGGAGTTCATCATCACCAAACCATTATTATAAGAAACATTAAAGGTACTTATTTAAGAAAAAGAAGTAGATCAAAACTATGGACAATAAAATGACAAAACTGTATTTTTATCAACAATTGACTCTAAAAAACAAACTAAGCAAACAAAAAGAACAGAGACAGAATCACGGATACAGAGAGCATTTTGATGGTTGCTAGATGGGAGTGGGGTGTGGAGGAATGGGTGAAGATGTGAAGGGATTACGAAACACAAATAGGTAGTTCCAGAACAGCTATGGGAATGTAAAGTCCAGTATAGGAAATGGAGTAGCCAAAGGACTTATATGCATGACTCATGGACATGAACAATAGTGGGGGGATTTCCTGAGGCAGTATGGGGTGCTGGGTGAGGAGGGCCAAAGGGGAACAATCAGGACAATTGCAATAGCATAATCAATAAAATATAAGTTAAAAACCTGCAGGAAAATAAAAAGGATTATAAATAAGCAGTGAATGATTAATATGAACTGCATGTCTTCAAATTAGATATTATACAAATAGCAAGAAAGTTTAGTTAATGTCCATCACTTGTTTTCCTCTTCATACCAATACAGATATACAGAAAATTTTTCATTTATATTCTCCCTGTGACTCAGTCATGCTAACTGTGTGATATAACACTCTCCAATCCTCAGCATGCTTAGGTGTTAGTCTTTTCTTAAGTTTTAATTAGAGTACTAGTTCTCTATTGTTATACAACAGTGGGGATTGTGAGGATTAGTCATGTGTTACTAGGAATAGAAATAAAACATGGTGAGCAGCTTGCAATGGAGTAGACACAGCCCCTTAAAGGTAATATATGTAGACATTTCACTTAAGAAACAATAAATTTTTAATCAATCATTATTTCCTTTTATCCATATAGCCAAATATGAAAATAACCCTGTTTGTTTTTTAAAAAATAATGTTAAAAATCTCCTAGAATTAGTGTTCTCTATGCTTCCTATGTCTGAAAACTCAATTGATAATTGAAGCACTCACTGCTGTCAATAAGGACACAAATTAGATCAACTGCCAGGCTTAGGAACCAAGGCCCACGTGTCACTGCTCATTCTTTGGGCACTCATGTTCTTCTCGGCTTCCCCTGAATGAAATTTTGTGTTTTTTTCCCCTGACAAGTTTTACTGGGAAGTAGGCCAGGATGCTGGCTTCTTATGGTACAATCTAAAGAGAAAAACTTCAATCCCTTGGGAAGTGCTGTATCTTTTGGGGAAAAAAAATGTGCTTTTTAAAAAAATTAAGCAACACCTTTTTGAGATCAAATATAATATATTTTCCTAATACATGAAAACAAACCAAATTTATTGTACTGGTAATTGAATACATGTCAATTTAAGAAGAGCATTTTACTGATGTAGATGTGAACATTTTATCAGCTGTACAAACTCTCTTTGAATTACTATATTATGTGTACATGCAATTTATTATAACTCTCACAAATAAAAGAGCTCAAAACATTAACAGAACTGTTTTCTTTTAAAATCTAAAGGCCAGTGTTCTTGAAACACAGATCTCTTTACATTTAACTTCCCATACAGTTCATTAAAAGTCATTTCCAGGTTGCTGTTGTTCCCATCCTGAGAGGCCTCTTTGGGTTAATTTATGGTTGCCTGATCAGCAGAACAAGTTTTCATATATCTCTCTATTCTTAAATGACTCACAAGATTTAAGCATGTAAATATAGGCCATTCTTGGCATCTCCACTTTCTCCCCTTCAATTTTCTTTTGGTTTTCTTATTTCTTATCTATCCTTTAATGATGATTAGTTGGATATGGGTGTTTTTAAAGCAAAGTCATGAATTAGGTTCTGATAAGGATCAGTCAACTTTCCTTCCCAATGCTGCCCTTTTCTCCTTATGTATAAGATCAACCCAGTCCCACAGTTGAGCCTTCAGTCACATCAACCAATTTTTATTCATCCCTGCCCAAACAATACTTTCCATGATGTTGACTCTGCCTAAGTAACATGACATGTTTATTTAATCCCCTGCTACAGAGAAGGTAGGCTTCCAGCAAGATGGAGGCATAGGTAGATACCCTTTGCCTCCTCGCACAACCAAAAGAAGGACAACAACAAATTTTAAAACAAATAATAACCAGAACTGCCTGAAAATTGAACTGTACGGAAGTCCGACAACCAAGGAGTTAAAGAAGAAACATTCATCCAGACCAGTAGGAGGGGTGGAGACAGGCAGCTGGAGCTGAGAGGACTCATGGCAAGATGGCAGTTGGCAGACTGGGAGGTCCCACATTTGTGTGAGGGTAAATCAAGAGGAACAACTGTGTAGTGAGACAGACCAAGCAACCTATGGTTCCAGCGTGGGAAAATAAAGCCTCAAAACCTCTGACTATATAATCCTGTGGGGGATGCAGCAGCAGGAGAAACTCCCAGCCTCAACAGGAGAGTTCATTGCAGAGACCACAGGGTCCTAAATAGTACAAAAACCCACTCTCCCGGGAATCAGCACCAGAAGGGCCCAATTTGTTTGTGGGTAGCAGGGCAAGTGACTGAAAGCTGGCAGGGAGCTGAGCAAGTGGTATTAATCCCTCTCAGATCCCTCTCCCACATACAGCACTACAATGCAGTGAAACAGGTTGCCCGCCCTGGCAGATACATAAGGCTCCACTCCTTACAACATAACAGGCTGGCCAAGACAAAAAAATATGGTCCAAACAAAAGAACAGATCAAAACTCCAAAAATAGAACTAAGGAAGACATAGCCAACCTATCAGATGCAGAGTTCAGAACATCGGTAATCAGGGTGCTCACAAAAATGGTTGAGTGTGGTCACAAAATGGAGGAAAAAGTGAAGGCTATTCAAAGTTAAATAAAGAAAAGTGTACAGGGAACTAAGAGTGAAGGGAAGGAAACCAGGACTCAATAAATGGTTTGGAGCCAAAGGAAGAAATGTACATTCAACCAGAACAGAATGAAGAAACAAGAATTCTAAAAAAGGAGGAGAGGCCTAGGAACCTCCAGGACAACTTTAAATGTTCCAACATCCAAATCATAGGGGTGCCAGAAGGAGAAGAGGAAGAGCAAGAAATGGAAAACTTATTTGAAAACATAATGAAGGAGAACTTCCCCAATCTGACAAAGGAAATAGACTTCTAGGATGTCCAATCCCAAAGAAGTTGGACCCAAGAAAGGGCATACCAAGGCATATCATAATTACATTACCCAAGATTAAAGAGAAGGAGAGAATCTTAGAAGCAGCAAGAGAAAAGGAGACAGTTACCTACAAAGGAGTTCCCATACGGCTATCAGCTGATTTCTCAAAAGAAACCTTACAGCAAGAAGAGTCTGGAAAGAAGTATTTGAAGTCATGAAAGGCAAGGACCTACATTCAAGATTACTCTACCCAGCAAAGCTATCTTTTAGAATGGAAGGGCAGATAAAGTGCTTCTCAGATAAGGTCAAGTTAAAGCACTTCTTCATCACCAAGCCCTTATTATATGAAATGTAAAAGGGACTTCTCTAAGAAAAAGAAGAATGTCAAAGACATAAACAGTAAAATGACAACAAACTCACAACTATCAACAACTAAACCTAAAAATACAAAAACAAAAACAGAAGCAAACTAAGCAAACTAGAACAGGAACAGAATTACAGAACTAGAGATCACATGGAAGGTTATCAGTGGCGAGGGGAGAAAATGGGGAAAGGTACAGTGACTAAGAAGCATAATTGCTAGGTACAAAATAGACTGGGGGAGGTTAACAATAGTATAGGAAATGGAGAAGTCAAAGAACTTATATGTATGACCCATGGGCATAAACTAATATGGGGAAATGCTAGTGGGAAGGGGGTACAGCACAGAGGAGAATAAAGGGGAGAAAAATGGGACAACTGTAATATAATAATAAAATATAGTTTTTAAAAGTCCCCTGCTACAGTATAAAATTTGAATTGTAAAGCAGATTGTCAGTCACAACAAACAACTGGAGCTTTTCTCTTGCACAAGCTCAAAGCCCTGCTTTAAGGCTAAAGTACAGGATCTCAATGAATTCTTACTTGCTTGGTTTTTACCAGAAAATATCAATGTCTCTTTTTCCTTCTTCTTCTAGGAACCAAAGAGGTTGTTGTAAATGTGGATGATGATGGAGTCATTTCCTTGAATTTCGAATGTGATCAGATGACTGCAAACTCTGAGTTCGTCTGGTCCAAAGATTATGTATCCACTGAGGATTCCCCACGTTTAGAAGTTGAAAGCAAAGGCAACAAGTATGAACTGTTTCAATCATAATCGTGGGTTTCCTCTCCATGATAGGAGCATGAAGTAAGCTCTTTGCTTACCATTTCAACTACTTGGTATAAGGGGATTAATCACAAATATTTTACATCTGGTAACGTAAAGAGTAATAACCAGTATGAACCTTAAAAAATAACAACCCTTATAAAGTTCTTTTCACATTTTTCCATTTAAAGTGTGCTCATTTATGTTGTTAGAAGAGCTTTGATTGACATAAAAGTAAAATTTTTAAATGATTTTTATTATTCTACAAAATGTTGAAATCTTAAAGTAATGGTGAGTATATTTAAGGGGAGGGAACAAGGAAGAACTTGCTCTCTAATTATTTGAGTTATGGTAAATTAAATGGATTAAGTATAATCTGCTCTGCTTTTTTCACCACCAGTAATGAGGGACATAAGAATGCGCTGAAAAGAACCCCGCATGGGAAGCACAGGATAGACGAGCTCCCGTTCCAGCTCTACCAGGAGCTGGCCGTGTGGCCTGGGGCAGCTTTTGATTTCCACGGACCTCAGATTACTTTTCCTGTAGAATGGGAGAGAGGGAAGGGGGTTAATTTTATCATCTAATACTTTTAACCCCAAGATTCTGGGTCTGCTTTTTTTTCACTTTCCCTTATTTATTAAGGTTTATATTTTTATAGTACCAACCATACTGGATTGTATTTGATAAAGCAAAATATTCCTAAGTATTATTTCTATTAAAAGCAGCCCAGTATATATCAAAAATAAAAAATAAATAAATAGTAATTTTGTTAGAAAATGGCAAAGAAATACAGGATAGAATTAAAGGACATTTTACTGTTGCTATGCTATAAAGTCTTTGAAGTAAAACATACATAGGCTAAAGGAAAGACAATCACACTGTACATTTTTCTTTCATTTTGTGCACTTGAGTAACATTTAAATGTTTGGCTGATCTTAGACACTGACTAGCAATATGACGTACCAAAGTTAGGAAACACAGTGAACTAGGCCATGGACCGATTTGTTTATGCATTCCATAAATATTTATTACGCACATGTTATGCTACCAAGAAGGCACTGATGGACACTGGAGGACACAACAGTAAACAAAACGGATCTCCTCCCTAAATACACACAATAGAGGCACAGAGATAATGAAATAGGCAATACCAATTCAGTTTGATAACCTCAAGAAAGGGAAGTGCAGGAGATGGCATAAAAGAGACACTGGAGTTACTCACAGCACGCTCTGCCCTGTGGAGAAAAAATGGTCAGGCTCCCTAGGAAGGGCTGGTCAACTAAAAATATCTTTATTTGGCATGTGTACTGGTATGCAATGTAGCTTGGGGATGGGAAATTTGTACCAGTTCCCTGCTCCCATCACCATGACCCCCTAGGAGGATGTCAGGGAAGACTTCCCTGAAACGGCAAGGAGCAGGCTTTAGGTTGATAAGGGCCATAGGAACAAGTGCTGCAAATGAAGCGAGTAGCACGTGCAAGTGCCTAAAGGCAATGCAGGACACAGGTCCCCAGGTGCCACATGGCCTCATTTCTCACAAAAATATTATGTTCTTCAGGACAAAGCTAACCTTCAAAGACCTTGGGATGGAAGATTGGGGCATTTACTCCTGTGACGTAACAGACACTGATGGAATAGCATCAAGCTACTTGATAGATGAGGAAGGTGAGTTCAAATGAATTCATTCACTAGTCCAATGCTGCTTAGTGTTCTCAATGGTGCTCTAGGATCAAGTGACTGTTGTTTTAGTAATTTAAGGTTTAATTGTTCTCGTTTTCTCCCTACAGAGGTGAAACGTTTACTTGCTCTTAGCCAAGAACACAAGTTCCCAAGTAAGTGTCCACAATACTTTAAGAGTTTAGCCATCCTGCTAGGTAACAACGTCTGGAACAGGGCAGATGACATTGGAGGCTTTTGAGAACATATAAGGGAACATACATTGGTAGCTACGGATGCACTTTCTAAAAGTGCTGCTTTTGTCTTTGTCATTGTTTTCAAGAGATACAAAGAAGACTAACATAGGAACTATACTTCATGTTCTATTTCACAGAGAAATGGCAGGTCACATAGGCATAACAGCTCTGTACTCAAGTTCTCTTTTTGCCCACATATTTTGGAATCACACACATAATATTTATTTTCTGCATGCATTAAGTCCTATGTCCTTCGGGAAACTAATTTCTTCCTAAGCAATTTAATGCTGGCACTAAATAGGAGAATCATACTTCTAAATAAAGGCATTACCCACCATTTTAAAGTCCTGAAAAATAAGGTAAAGATGCCTTGGTCAGAAAAAAAATTTCTAAACTATCTACAAACGCTTAATAAAACATTTTCCACATAAAAGATTAAATTTCACAGCTGATACCTAATAGAAGGAAAGAAGTCTGAAATGACAACTCGGAAAGTTCCACTGGCCAGATGAGATCTCTTGTCACTGGCACCTTTTGACCAAAGTAGTGACTTATCCAGAAAGCTGCACCCTAGAGTTTGAGAAAACAAATAGAAAGGTATAGCATATCCTCATTCTTTTAAATCAGGAAATTTTTTCACTCATTAATCCCTAAACTATAACTCTTTCACTAATACAGGAGTTTCAGGAACACAGGAAACCATACCCGACCCCAGACTATAGGCACAACTTAGTATGTTTGTATATGTGCATTTTTCTAGGGAGTCTGTAGCTTTCCTGAAATTTTCAATGAGACTGTGATTAAAACACAAACACTGCTTGACAGAGCCCTTTCTCCCCTGTATGCTTGTTCGCCCTAAAACTGGAAAAGTAATACCATGAATTATGTCTTAACAGTTAAATATTTTTAAAATTTGTATGGAAGATAGAGATTTGGTCTGAGCCTCCTTTTAGCTCTGTATTGGAGCAACTGTATAACTGAGTTTTACAGTGAACATGGAACAGTGCAAACGAAAGGCATCCCTGAATGCTTAACAAGGGTCGTTTTAGGATAAATGCAAAGATACATTTGGTGCAAGTTGAGGGAGCATATAATTTAAAATGCAGCAATGCTACATAAAATTTTGAGATGGGTTTAAGAACACAGCAAGCAAAGTGATGATTTCCCCTAAAGACAGTAGAAGGACTATTAAACTTTGAGAAACAACCATGCTTTTCCACAAAGTGCACCCTGGAGCCACCTCCACTACAGAACGATTGGTTGAAGGAAGCTTTGTAGGGAACATTTTCACATCACAAGAAATTTAGAAACAGGCTTTGAGAGGTGTCAGCCAACTTTTGAATTTCACTCAGATGCAAATGGCTTAAGTGACACAGGTGTAAATCATACTACATGGGCCCTTCGCTTTCTTTGTGAAGCAATCCATGTGGTATTTTAATATAGCTTCTTTTTTAAAACAATTTTCTCTTTACTTTTTAAAGATTTTATTTATTTATTTTTAGAGAGAGTTAGAAGGGAGGGGGAAAGAGGGAAGGAAACATCAAAGGATCAGACTAGCGACCCTTTGGTTCACAGCGCATGCTCAATCCCCTGAGCTATACCAGCCAGGGCTTAATATAGCTTCTTAATAGTGACTTGCTTATTTGCTTCTGAAAAATTTTGCTCGGTCTGAGAACTTCAATGAACTGGTATACCATGGGGATAGATAGGGCTTAAATAACAAGCTAGTTCATCTTACATATCTAATCAAAATTAATTATTTTTTAAAATTTTTATTGATTTTATATAGACAGAGAAAGGTGAGAAGAGAGAGAGAAAAACATCAATCTCTTGTTCCACTTATTGATGCATTCATTAGTTGCTTCTTGTATGTGCCCTGATCGGGATAAAACCAACAACCTTGCCATATTGAGATGACTCTCTAACCAGCTGAGCTACCAGCCAGGGCCAAATTAATTTTTTTAATCCATTTTTAAAAACGTCTTAAAGAACCTCCAAAGGGAGTTAAATTGTTGAAATAAATAAAATATAATTCTTTTCTAAATATTTTGAAGTAAGATCATAGAATGATGACACTGGAAAATATCTTGGTTAATTAGGATGTTCACTTCAATCTCATTCATTTATAAATGAGTCAAATGAGGTCTAGATATGCAAAGGGACCTGCCTGATATCACACAGTCTGTTAGTAGCTGATGTTGGACTAGGCCCCAGCTCTCTTGAGGCCAGCCCAAGACTCTTTTCATCACACTTCGGTATAGTTCCTAAATAAACCTAACCAACGCCACAGTAGAGAGTCACAAAGGTTAGCTGAAGGACCCCAGGGTTTAAGTTCATCCTTCTCATTTTTACAGTTGAGACATCTGTGACTCTGGGAAGGCCAATGACTTGCCCAGAGTGACAGAATTCGAACCCAGTTTCCCATTCTTTGATATGGTGCTTGCCCTACAACACTCTCACACCGCCTCCACGCTTTCCAAGAGGCCAGGTGCTCCCCTGCAATTTCCACTGAGTGTTTTTTCACTGTTGGAAGACTCTGTATCAATATAGCTGGTTACCAATATAATTTGTATTTTTATTTTTCATAGCTGTCCCAGCTAAATCAGAGCTGGCTGTTGAAATTTTGGAGAAAGGCCAGGTCCGGTTTTGGATGCAGGCTGAGAAACTGTCCAGCAATGCCAAAGTCAACTTCATATTTAATGATAAGGAAATTTTTGAAGGGCCGGTAGGTTTTGCACGTTTACATTTCTAAACACATTATTATCGAATGTGCTAGGGACGCCTGTTAGACTGCAGGTAAATCGTTATGACAATCACTGGGCATGGGATGAAGAGTTTAAATTTCACATACAAAAAATGTAGAGGAAAGCAAATTGATTGTATCATACTGTTCAAACTGGGGCACTTTTGAGAATGAAAGAGTGTACCACTAATTTTTCCAGGACAAGAGTCATAAACCAAAACTGTCACAGGTAAATTAAGAAATATAATCACCCATGAAAAGAGCGGCTCTTGAGAAGGCAAAGGAGCCCAGATCCTGACCTGAACTCATGTACATCAGAACCCCAGCAAGGATGTGGTTCTTTATACGAAGGAAATGGCCTCTATTGTTCCAATCACTCAGAAAAAAAAATGCAGCAAAAGTACCTTTATTGCTTTTCTGTTTAAAAATGCAATACATCCATATTGTAAAAAACATTAAAGACTCAGACAAATCATAGATTTTCACAACTTTTTTAGGTACATATTAGTATATACTTTTTGGTCTTTTTCTACTCTTCCATGGGTGCATGTCTTTTTGTGTCTTATTTACATAGATGATTTGTATGTCTTTGTGTATATCTTCCTTGCTTTTAACGTAAACAGTTTGCATAGAAAGAGTTACAACATCTAGGTTCTATTTGCCTTTCCAAGACATCAGTAGAGCCAGGATCAAGCCAGCACCTGGTGGGACTAAAGAACTTGGGTTTAGGCGTCCTGGCTCCCACCTGTGTTACCACAGGTGTAAATGGGAGACTAAAAAGATCGGGGAGAGGTATGGTTTGTGGCCACTATTAACAACCTGTTCTCCTTTGATCGTGATATGTTTTGGGGACATCAAGGATTCTTTAGTGAGGGGAAGAATGAGTAACATAACAAGTAGACTGCTATGCAGTATATTCCTTTTCAACCCATGTAGCAACTGTGCGTAGATCCGAAACAAGTCACACTCGGGTCCACTGTGGCCCCTCTCTTCCCTGTTTTCAACATGTTCTCATAGACTGCTGTGATCGCCACCTGGCCAGTGGAGATGAAGGAAAGACTTTACTGGCATCACTTGGCCTCCACCACAACTGAGGGAACTTGTGCACATGTGTATGTAGGCTCACTCCCCTTCACATGTACACACACTTGCATGTTTCTGTGCACACACACACACAGTTAATTGTCATTGCAGTTTGTTCTAATCAGAGCATTTTATTGGGTGGAAAATACAGTCTTAGGTCAGGTTTTCTGAAAGGAGAATCTGAAATAGAGTCTCTCCTTCAAGTGATTTATGGGGAAGTACTCTCAGGAGTAGGCAGTAAGGGAAACAAGGAAGGTAGGAGAAAGCTAAGCAAAAATATGCTGTCCGTTGGACACTGGCTTCCTTCTGGGGAAGCTCCAGAACCTGGACGGCTCTAGAGAGTGAATCCCAGATCTGAGTCTCCATTCTGTGACACTTTATAAGAAATCTTCATTAATTCGAATTCATTATGGAACTTGTTCTGGTATGCCCAAGGACTAAGGTTTATCTTTACACTGAAAAAAAAAAAAAACATTGCCCAAGCAACATGATACATTAAATATAGTCTAACAGGGCAATTTCAGCTCATTAGGAGCAAATGGATTTCAAATGCTTTGGAAGCATTTTTTTCAAATATTAATGCAGCAGATATTTATTAATTACCTGCTAGATGCTTGAGATATAGCAATAATGAGACAATACTTTCCTCATGCTGCCTTATGGTTTTGCATTATTCTGCCAATTAAAGATAATGTAATCTGGAATGTAAATGGGAAACTAAAAGCAACTTTTTGATAACATTTTGTGACTTGGGATAACAAAACTTTATTTATATTTAAAATTAAATTTTAGTCTTTTTAGTAATCATTTCTGGTCAAGGCTGTATGTTCCACAATATTTTCCTTTTTCTGGCTATTAGATTTTGAAAACTTGCTCATCTAAAAAATGTTACCAATAAATTTTATTAAAATTATGATTCTTTGGAGCCTGTATTTATTTATTGGGCTTATTGTCACCCTATCTACCTCATTGATTTCTCTTTTTCCCTTTTCACATTGAAGAAATATAAGATGCATATTGACCGAAACACTGGTATAATTGAAATGTTCATGGAAAAGCTATTGGATGAAGATGAGGGAACATACACTTTCCAGCTTCAAGATGGAAGAGCAACTGGCCATTCAACGCTGGTTCTCATTGGAGACGGTAAGAATTCAGTGGAGCATTAACTGGAAGCCTTTGCTGCTCCCTCTAATGCAGGCACCCCATGGCACAGGGTGGTCCGGTGAAAGGTAGAGGGAAGTGTTTTTGTTTGGATTCCCATGTTGGAAATACAACTCTCAGTTAATACTTTCCATAGTTTTTCATTACATAGTAGTGAAAGTTAATTTAAAATGATACCAAATCTATCCTTGGTCTACAGGCAGGACTGCATATAAATCAAATATTTATTATATTAAACAAATATTTATTATTAAAATTCTCCAGTGAAGGAGATGCAATACAACCAAGACTATATGTGTGTCTCAGAAACAAATTGATACTATCTTATGATGTGTACTTACTTTAAATTACTTAAATTAGGAAGAACATATGTAAAAAATAGAGCACACCAAATTAATTAATCATACATCACAACTAGATTATATGTCAGCTGCCATAAGCCACTGTGGAAATAACCAAGATTTAAAATATGGCATTTAACAAAGCAATGGAGAGGCTGGCCAGATCTCTGCATTTATAATATCCAGTACTATTTCACTGTTTTCTAGCGTCATGACCTTGAACAAATTATTTAACCTTTTGAAGTCTATTCCTTCAGCCGTGAAGACCAAAAACAAATAAAGTGGTCATGATAAATGAGTGTTATAACAATGAGTATAAATCACTTCACACAGTGACTGTCATGTACATTTTTACCACTCCAGTCAATTTCTTACTTTCTTGTTTTTCAATTTTTAGTTTATAAAAAGCTCCAGAAAGAAGCTGAATTCCAGCGGCAAGAATGGATCAGGAAACAAGGTAAAAACAATCAGTGAATAAACAAAAAAGCTTCAGTTTCTTGAACAAAATAGTCCAAGATTATTTGTATAACAAATTAAAGTGAATATTATTATTTATGTTAAGACCTCTATAAATAAAAAATAATTGAAAATATGTATTATTAAATAGGTATCTCTTTAAATATTTAAAAACTAAATCTTGAATTTTAAAAATTTCACTTCAAATACAAATCATGTCAGAATTTAAGAATGACTTTTGACTTTGCTTTCATGACTAATAAAGTGATTGCTGATATTATTATTTTACAGGCCCACATTTTGCTGAGTATTTGAGCTGGGAAGTGACTGGTGAATGTAATGTACTGTTGAAATGCAAGGTAAGAAGTAGATAAATTTTTAATAGTTGATACAAGTGAAATAAGATAAAATAGAATGTGAGAAGATCAACTAATTCAAAAGAATATATGCACCCCTATGTTCACTGCAGTGTTATTCATGGTAGCCAAGCTATGGAAGGAGCCCAAGTGTCCATCAGTAGATAAGTGGATAGAAAACCAGTGGTAATTTACACAATGGGACACTACTCAGCCATAAAAAAGGAGGAAATCTTACCAAATAAACCTAGAGGGTATTATGCTAAGTGAAGTAAGTTAGTCGGAGAAAGGCAAATACTATCTGATTTCACTTATATGTGATCCTAAAGAACAATATAAATGAACAAACAAAACAAAGAGAAATTCATAAATACAGAGAACAGATTTGTAGTTTTGCCAAAGGGAGAAGGATTGAGAGACTGGGTAAAAAAATAGGTGAAGGGATTGAGACGTACAAACTGGTAGTTACACAATAGTCACAGGGATGTAAAATTCAGCATAAGAAATATAGTCAATACTATTTTAATAACTATGTATGGTGCCAATGCGTACAAAAAAATATCAGGGGGACGCTTTGTAAAGTATATGATTGTCTAACCTCTATGGTGTGCACTTGAAACTAATACAAGGTACTATTAAATGTAAACTATAATTGAACAAAAGTGAAAGTGATGCATCAATTAAAAAAATAAAGACCATACAAATCAAGAAAAAATAAACAAAAAAGAAAAAGAAAACAATCGCTAAGACCCTACTGAATAACTGGACAAATATACATACAATTTCCCAAAGAGGAGATAAAACTACAAAAAGACAAAGAAAATGTATAATCTCTTTCAAAAAATGTAAACATAATTCCCTCCACCTTTATTTTCAAAGCTTCATTTGTCTTTTTAAAAATATTTTGATACGTATTTCATGACTTAGTTTTTCTGTTGCTTTGATAAAGCCATCTGCTTTATCCTATGACAGACTATACTTCAATCTGATGGGATGTGCCTTCCTATGGTTTTCAGGTTATTATTTTAAGTCTGTTTGTATGTCAGTGTGTATGATCCTATCCTTTTCTTGTCCACTACATGATATTAAAGTAAATTTTTACTGCTAGAAATAGAGATGTTATTGATTTAGGTTTATACATTTGTATCCACTTTATTCTAAACTCTATCATTTAAAATTGTTTTGAATTAATTTCATTAGCATCTTCTGACTTTAAGTTTAGTACTTCTTTTTCTGTCCAATGCCACATTAACAACTACTCACAAGAGTAGCATTCCCTTATTTCAAGAAATATAATTATGGTTTTTCTTCTAGGTGGCAAATATTAAGAAGGAGACCCATATTTTGTGGTACAAAGATGAAAGGGAGATATCGGTGGATGAAAAGCATGACTTTAAAGATGGTATATGTACACTGCTTATAACAGAGGTAGGTGACTATAAATGTGAGATGTAACGTATTAGTTCTGTACCCTGCTTCCTCCCAAAAACCAGAGACTAGGTTCTGTCTTCTTTTGCTCTGGGCATTTGTAATATCTTACTTCTAACTGCTCCAAAGATCCCTGTGCTGACTTTAACTAAAAAGCAAACTGTAGGAACACAAAAGGTTCTCTCACCTTGTGATAGGCATGGATTTGTCACATATTTAACCAATATTGGCTAAACACCACAACTCCAACCTCTCTGAGCTACTCACTTTAGTGGATGGGTGAGTGGCAGGGGGTTAAGTGGATCCTGCTTCGTTTGCTCTTCGGCCTCATAACTTGTTCCCTAAAAGTACAATCAGAGTAGTATTCAGTTCAGTATAGATTTTTATCTCCTTTTTTTGTCTGAAAGAGCACACCTTTCAAATGCATGTCATCATTAGTTTTTAATGTGGAGGCAGAGTAAAGGATAAGGACTGCAAGTTTCAAATCAATCATAGCCTTAGAGGGTGAAAAGTCAGGATTGCTAGTTTAAATATAATGGGTAGGTTTATCTGTGAACTGCTCATTGCTGACATGGTTAGATGCTTGTTCGGAGTGTGTTTTTATGTCAGTTCTATAAATAACAGGGCTTTGAAAATGCAAGCACCAAACTCCGAGGCTACAATAAGCTGCAGTGTGGTATATCTATCCCTCCCTTAGTTTTCCAAGAAAGACGCTGGGGTCTATGAAGTTGTCCTGAAAGACGACAGAGGAAAAGATAAGAGCAGACTGAAGCTTGTGGATGAAGGTCAGTCTGCCCACTGCCGGGGTCTGTCATGTGTGTCCTATGTACAGGCTACCTGCGTTATGAGTGAGGCCAAGCTGACAATCAAAGTCATGCTGATTGTTTGTCCACAGGTTTTAATGGAAATTGCAGCAAAGTGAACTACTGTTATGTTTTTTTTTTTTAAATGCTTTACTTTTAGTCTTCCTAGAAATCACAAGTGTAATTTTGATCCTCAGAGAATTTATAGTACACAGTCCAGCAGGGGTTTGTTTTCAATATAAATAATCATTTTTGTTTCAACTCTTTAAAAAATGATACAGGATCAAAAACTGTGAAAAACATATTGTAAATTAATCTCCTCTTAAAAGGTGACAAAAGAGATTTATATAGGAGTCTCTAAGCCTTTAGTTATTAGCAGAGCATAAAAGCAATTTCCACTTTTCAGAGACTCCTAAGGACGAATATATCATGATAACAAAGACTTTTTTGTGACCCACAAACTTCCCCCGAACAAGATCTTCGACAGCATTGCTAACAAACAGCAGAAATCTGACTTTGATTTTACCTTCCTCTTGGTGGGAGACGGGACTAACTGTGTTTATTGGCAAAAAAGCATTATTAGGCTGCAACATATGAGGTTAATAGATGGTTAATTCATTATGAATTGATGACACAGATAAGAAAGCTTCCTCTAATGTGAACCAAGGCTTCCTGGGACTTAAGAAGAAGAGAATCTTAAAGCCAAGAAACTTCCTGGAAATCTCATTGTGGCTCTTTGTCTACAATGTAAATATGATGAAAGTTATAGAGAATTACAGGGGAAAATATCAAAATAAGAGCAAGGATCTGTTACAACTTGATAAAAATTGAGTGATTCACATCAGTAACACTTATGATCAATTGGTCGACAAAGCCTCCTTGTGCCCCACACCCTTCACCAGATAGAATATTTCTCAGAGCACAATGCTGACAAACAGTTGAGATTTGACCTTAAACTGAACATTTCTATGCTAAAGCTTTTTCTATAAATCTTCATCCACAGCCTTTCAAGAACTGATGACTGAAATATGTAAGAAAATAGGTAAGTTAACATGTTCTCAGCATGGCAGTGTTTCACTATTCTCCCGGACGGGCCTACAGATGTATGAAATACTGTTTTTTCTTCTTCCAGCTTTGTCTGCTACAGACCTGAAAATCCAGAGTACGGCTGAAGGCATCCGGCTGTACTCTTTTGTTACTTACTACCTGGATGATCTGAAAGTGAACTGGTCCCACGAGTAAGTAAATGGGCACTTAATTGCTGTGTAGAAATTCTCCACTTGAGTGAAAAAAAAAAAGTGGGAACTCTCTGTACTCTCAGCGAAGGAGTCTACTTATTTCCCAGGTCTGACATTGATGAGTATGGGAAGGAACCACCCAGGTCCTTCGTGTGCATTAGCACTTTCCCTCAACACACACAGGGTGAGGCCAGTAATGCCTAGGAGCATCTGTCTTTGTGATCTGGGTAGTACCATAATTCACAGACATTTCTATAATGTGGCCTACACCTTTGGACAGTTCTGTTTGGGCTCTCACTGCTTTGCAGGCATCCAGAGCCAAATTCTGATTCTCTCTTTCTGTGCACAGCTTACCCATGCTGCTATGATCTGGAACAAAAGTGAAGCAGCATGCACCAAGAGACACCAAATCTCCCATTATGTGAATTAGTGGCCATTCACCAAAGAAGCCTAATCCAGAGAAGTGTCCAAGTTTGTTCTTGTTGTTGTTTATAGCAATTAGCATAGTTGGTCATTAGCATGTTTCTCGTCCACCCTTGGAAGGCTTTGGCCAGCTCACAATCACTTTGGGAAAATGTATTTGAACTGAATTGAGCCTGAAGATCTGTTTTCATCCCAGGCTGCCTTTGTGGAGTTCTAGAGAGATTCCACTGAAGTTCAGCACTGGGATTTTAAGAGCCAGAATAGATTTCTAAGTCAAACAAGTTCTCCCATTTATACTGTGGAGGCCATCCTTAACCTCTGTGCTTCCTTAAAATTTCCTGAGCTTAAAGGGAGCAGCAGCCTGGCATAGAAGTCTGATGGGGCACAGCTACTTTAGTCCACACTTAGAGTGCAGCTGACACTCAATCCCAAAGTCCTGTGAGACCCACTGTGGCACCTCAGGAGGAGGCAGACAACACTGTTCATTTATATCCTCCTATCAGTGGTTTTTTACAATGTGCCTGGCACTGCTCCAAGCCATTGTATGAATTCATTCAACATACCCGACTCTTTGGCGTGGGTACATCTTACTTCACTGAAAAAGAAGTTTAGGCTGGGGGAGCTGACTTGCCTGAGGTCACACAGCCAACTGGCAGGGAGGGCTGAGCCCAGGCAGCCTGGCTCCAGAGGACCCTGCCATGGCACCACCCCTGTGTTCAACAACCATTAAAAGTCTAGGTTAATATTTAACCAGAGCTGGGTCCCACAACGCAATCATTTGTGTTTCCTTTAAAATGACTTTCCTGTTATGTAGAACAGTGTTTTATTTTTTTATCATTCTTAATTTCCTGAATTCTAAAAAATTATGAAAAGTGAAATTCCAATGTAGAATTCTTGAGATTTCATTCTGTTGTTCAATTTCTTTCAGACTATATTGTAGGAAGTTATAAGTTAAAATAGATCAAATTCTAGGAAATTCCTCTGTGACATCTAAGACATTCTAATATGTTGATCTGAAGAATATGAGAAGATAAATTAATTGAATCATCAATCAAAAAACTTTACACGTCATTTCTAAAAAGATAATTTGTTCAGAAAATTAGGACATTCAGTTTTGAACAAATCATTAGGCTAGCAAGGCATAAACTGTTTACTTTATTTGTCCTAGTCATTTAAATGAGCATTTTGTGTATCCACATGCCTATGAAAGATTCAGGAGTCAAGGTCTGTCTTCACTGTCTTTATGTAGGTATGTCAATAACCAGGAAAAAACTGGAAATGGGTTTTAGTCCTGACTTTGCTCCTATCTTTCCTTGGATCTTAAGCAAGTCATTTGCTTTTCTGGCTCTCATTTACTTTTTTATCTCACTCAGATAGATACCTGCTTTATCCATAACACTCATGGACCAATGTAATAATGAAAGTAATGGTACTTTGTAAACCATAAAGTACTTTACAGATTTAAGGTACTATTATGCATGGTACCCAGAGATTAAAAAATTCAAACATTTATTTTAGCAAGCCAGAGAAACTGTCTTTTACTTCCAGCAAAGATAGA
>PVKM010021721.1:5114-22439 GCA_004027735.1 Carollia perspicillata | reverse complement strand
GTTTTAACAAACTTTATTATAAACTACTAAATCTGATTTTAAGTGTATTTATATCTGATAAATTGCAAGTAGCATTAGCTATGCTTTGCCCCATCAAGAAGAGGGAGACTCTTTACTTCTCTTGCTGCTGGAATAGCCACAGACGACAATATCCACAGTCCTCAGCCTGTCCTGTATGTCGTAAAAAGGAATCATTTCATACATCGATTGTGTTTACAAACCAGATCATACATGTGAAGGGGGGGAGCATAAAGAGGAAGAAAGCAAAATGCCATGAGGGAAAGTGAGTGATTTCAGCCTTGTCCACCCAGTCACTGCCAGGAATACAATCTATCTACTGACAAGTTGGAAGTAGGTCAGGAAAAATAACCTACCACTGTGGCATTTCACTCATCAACAAGCAAGTAACAAGTTTTTTATGGCAGGAGCTCATAAAATAGAGTGCTCATCATCCTATGCTCATATCTCATAAGCAGCTTCATCAAGCTCTAATAGGAGGCCTTCCTTAAGGCAGGGTGGCCAAGTGCTACTAATTATATCTGTGATGTACACAGAAATGTACACATTCTATTAATATTTGAACAAATGCAGTGTCTGAAAAATAAATCTGTGCCTCAAAGCAGAATTGTCCAGCATTAGACTAGTCCAAAATACAACCAACGAATGTAGCTAAATGCAGCAATTATGTAACACACTGATTTTCTAAAATTCTTTGTATTGCTAGATAAGCACAACAAAGCCATCTGATTACAGTGAGCAGAGAAGTGGAAGTTTCAGCATCTGGGGGTTGTAATTAGATCTCCTGTTTTTTTTCCAATCAGGCTTTTTTATGCTAGTGGTTTGAATAATACCACTGCAAAATTCAAGTGGTTATATTTAAAATTGTATTAAAGTATTACTAAAAGGAAATGAAAAAAAACTCTTTAATGCAAATGTACATATTCATTTTACTAAGCACTGTGTTAGGAACATTATCTGTTATCAATATCGCTGATTGATTCATAAACTTAATTCCGAATATGTCAGCTGGCAATACCTACCACAAGAGAGCAGCGAGTGAATACTTGTGGTTTAACAGGAGTTAAGTTGTCCAGAATAATCTTGTTCCAGTGGCATTATCAGACTAAATCTCAGAGAAATACCATTAACAGTGTTCTCTTATCTCAGCCACAACTGTCCTGAGCCTCATTTGCTCCTAAATTATTCTGGTCAGATAGCCTAGTTTTTCCACATGTGTCTTTTAAGACGAAAAAGACAGGGAAACAGAAAGAGAGAGAGAAAGAGAGAATGAGAGAGAGAGAGAGAGAGAGAGAGATTTCCCCTAGATTAATCTATGTCCTTGAAAGACTAAGATCCAGCTAACACGTGCAATAAGATATAGTTAAAATGGTGTTTATTGATTCTACATGAAAGAAGAACAAAAAGGGATATTTTGATATTTTAATATGCTCTACTGAATTTGGAGTAAAGATTAATAGATTTTCAATAAATTTATTGTTATAACAAATGAGCACACCCTTATCTGGAGGAAAACAAAGCTAATTTAGCCAAACTAAACTTTTAATCCACTTTCCAATCAGTTCTAAAACACCTGTTTGAAGTGGTGAAGTAAATTTTAGTTTGTTATGTGACAAAACAAAAATATGTGTATTCATCTTGTATATTAATTACATATAAGCTCCGTCCATTAAAAAATAGAGATTAGCCCTGGTTGGCATAGCTCAGTGGATTGAGCGCGGGCCTGTGCATCAAGTGATCGCAGTTCGATTCCCAGTCAGGGCACATGCCTGGGCTGCAGGCCATTTCCCAGTAGGGGACACACGAGAGGCAACCACACATTGATGTTTCTCTCCCCCTCTCCTTCCCTTCCCCTTTAAAGATAAATAAATAAAATCTTAAAAAAAGAAATCAGCCCTGGCTAGTTTGGCTCCGAGGATAGAGTGCTGGAGTGCCGGCCTGCAAACCATGGAGTGGCTGGTTCACTCTGATTCCCAGGCAGGGCTCATGCCTGGGCTGTGGGCCAGGTCCCCAGTAGGGGCACTTGAGAGGCAACCACACATGGATGTTTCTCTCCCTCTCTTTCTCCCTACCTGCTCCTCTCTCTAAAAGTAAATAAATAAAACCTTTAAAAAATAGAAATCACATCTTTTAGTGCTAAAATCTTAAATTAGTTGCTTAAAATATTTTATGTGTTTTTGCCTATCATGATCATATGAAATACTGGTATAATTTGATACTTCATTAATAGTGATTTATATTTAAGTGTACACTGGAACTCAAGAGCATTTTTCATAAGCTGGCCTTATTGTTTCTGGAAAACAATTATTGCCAAGCATGACCTTAGTTCAGAAGATGGAATCTACTATAGAACCTGAATGATTCTGCTTTTGGCTTCTTTTCATCATCCTTTCGCTTGGAGAAGAGTAGACAATGTGTGCTCTGTGGGAGATATTGAATTATATATCACTGTGTGGATGTTCTTCTGGGTCTTAAAGCTGAAAATTATGTTGAATGGTATATTGGAGAGCTGCTTTAATTGGGATTGGTTTCAATTTTCTACATTATTCAAACGTTGACAATCCGTAAGATGTCATCAATGTTAAAGGTAAATACTGGCTTGTACTGCTACCCAGGATGGCTCTTCCAATATATCCTCACCTGTGTAATCCCTAGATGGAGTGCACGCTGGTGGATCATCTGATTTCTTTTATGCTGCCATGTTATAGAATTGCTAGAGAACCAATCCACTCTTACTTCTTCCCAGTTAAGTCTTGCATAATTTCATCCATAATATCTGATGAGATATCTCAACTAAAAACCATTAGAAGACAAAATTTGTGTTGAAAATAATGAGTGGTCACAGATAATGATTACTTTATTATAGGCTGAATAGACTGATTTTATGTTTTTTTCTTCTAACAAATTTGGAAAACAATCATTAAACAATTATTAACATATTTCAAGAGTTTGTTGAGCAACTACTGTGTTCTGATAACTCTGTTAAGCAGTTAACCTATACTATCTGTTAATATTTGCCTCATATTACTAGTGGGGAAATTGAGAATTTGCCTTCCATGGGGAAGAAAGAAAAAAGAAAAAAGGCAATAAAAATCTCTGTTTCATCAAATAAAGCACTAAAGCAGATCTTGTGGCTAAACTGTTATCTCTAGACTAGGGAGTATCCTGAGAACCACCTCATGAGGGAGAAGCAATAAATGGTTCAATATAAAACCATCCATATCATGTGATAAATACAATGGTAGATGAGCAAATGCAGTTAGAGCAGATAGGAAAGGGCCCACAATACTACTTGCTAGTGTCAATAAAAGTTTCCTAAAAAGTGTGAAGTGCATAGGAAAAAAAAAAAAACTTCCAGGAAACAGGAACAACAGGTAGAAAGACACAGTGCTATGAAAATGCCAGCTGTGTTGGGGGAAAATGAGCTAATCAACTTGATTGGAGCATCGATTTGTCTTGGAGCATATAAAAGATGTAGCTAAAATTGCATTTTCGGCCATGTTAAGAATTTTTTACTCTTTTAGGCAGTGTGTGTTTCTGAGTGTCTATATGTGTTGCTAGGGGAAGTAAAAAAAATTAAAGCATTTTTAAAACGAATTTTAAAGCATCTGAAACACTTGAATTAGGGTTTACAAAGATCATCTGACAACAGTGGAAGGAAGGGATTGAAAGAGAAAGAAACAGGCAGTATCAAA
Organism: Carollia perspicillata; assembly: GCA_004027735.1. Taxonomy (NCBI): domain Eukaryota; kingdom Metazoa; phylum Chordata; class Mammalia; order Chiroptera; family Phyllostomidae; genus Carollia; species Carollia perspicillata. Next base: position 18,726 of record PVKM010021721.1, on the reverse strand, counting down.
GGCTACGAATCCTCACTGGTGTTCACTGCACAGTCTAAAGAATGGCTAGTGCAAACCTAACATAGAACAAATGCCTAAAAGATGGAGAGATGAAGATATTCGAAGGAGTCTTAGGATTAAATGAGAAAATATTGAGGGTTATTCTTCTTTTAAATAGAAATAGTATTTTAGATATTGAATTTAAAATATTTAAATCTTCATAAAACTTGAGAGTTTGAAAGCTTTAGAAACGACAAATTATTGAAGTTCAAATTTTTGCTTGTGTCTCATACCCTTTATGTGCATATTTTATATATTGTAATAAAAGAATGGTTTAACTTACTTTTCCTGTAGATTGGTACTGTAATTCTATGTCCAAGTTTATAAATGAAAACATATGATAGTTAATATATGCAATTGACAAAAATATCATTGTGTACTATGTTAAGAGTGTGATATAGTCAGGTACTATGGTAAGCATTTAATATTATTGTTTCATTCAATATACTCGATAGCCTGGCAAAGTGAAATTATCATTGTCATACTGTAGATGAGTTAACTGTAGTTCTAAGGAGACATAAATATTTTCAAGTTCACTCAACTGGCAAATGACAGAACTAGGAATCAAACGTAGATATTATTTTTTTCATTACAGCATGAAAAAGCTGCCTATCATGCTACTGAATGGTAGGAAGCATTAGTGTGTTGGACAGATACACACTGCTGAAATGATGTTCACATAGAGCTGACATAATTCTCAGAGAAGCTGCCCAGTATCCTGCCTGATGGAGTCTCTCTAAAAGGGTAGTACAGCTGGTAATGGAAAAGGGCCACAGCATGAGAAGACCTGATCAAATCCTTTGTTATTAGACTGGAGGTCCCTCTTGTAGGAACTACCATGGTTAGAACAAGAGGCGAATTGTACGGCCTCCCTTATATGTATGGTGGCCCATCTAGGGAATGTACACATATGACAGGACCCAGAAAAATTAACAGCGTAATTGAGGAGTACGCCTTGAACTCTGGATGTATTGTGAAGTACTTTTTTGGTTTGTTTTTTTGTTGGGAGTTATTTTTTTATTGTTGTTCAAGTACAGTTAGTTGTCTCCATTTTCACTATAATCCCTGCCCCACTGCCCCTGCCTCCCACCCTCAAATCTACCCCCATTTGGCTTTGTCCATGGGTCCTTTATACATGTTCCTTGATGGACCTTCCCCTATTTTCCCACATTATCCCTCTCCCCACTGTCCTCTGGTTGTTTCATTCATTCATCAGTTGATGAACAAGGTTTTGCTTCAAGACTGCTTTTTCAGGTCTTAGGGGTATAGCATTAACAGTGGAAGGACCCATCAAACTGTTTTTCCACAATGGCTAAAATGTTTTACATTCCCACCAAGAATGTAGGTAAATTTTAATTTGTCCAAAATGTTGCCAACATATTTGCTTTTTTTAAATTTATTTTTAATTTTTTTATTTTAAAGATTTTTATTTATTTATCTTTAGAGGGGAAGGGAAGGAGAGAAGGAGAGAAATATCAATATATGGTTGCCTCTCATGCATCCCCCGCTGGGAACTGGCCCGCAACCCAGGCGTGTGTCCTGACTGAGAATCGAACTGCGATCCTTTGGTTTGCAGTCCTGTGCTCAATCCACTGAGCTACGCCAGCCAGGGCTTGTTTATTTGTTCATAATAATCCACTGACAGTGACATGGTATCTCATTTTGATTCGACTGGCATTTCTCTAATGACAGATGACATTCAACATCTTTTCATGTGTTTGTTGGCCATATATATATATTTGGGGGAGAAATGTGTATTTAAGTCCTATGCCTATTTTAAAATTTGCTTCTATTTTGTTGTTGACTTAGAAGATTTATTTGTATATTCTGGATATGACACTCTGATCAGATATATGATTTGCAAATGATTTTCTTTTATTCTATGGGTTGTCTTTTTACTCTTGATAGTGTCTCTTGTTGCACAGAGTTTTAAATTTAATGAAGTCTAACTTATCTATTTGTTTTTTGTTGTTTATACTTAATTATGACATTGCCAAATCCAAGAACATGAAGATTTGCCCCTATGTTTTTTCTAAGAGTTTTATAGTTTTAGCTCATATATTAAGGTGTCTGATCCATTTGACTTAATTTTCACATATGGTATAAAGTAATGGTCTAGCTTTACTCTTTTGTCTATTGTTTTATTTATCATATTTTTTGCAATTTAAATAAGTTCTTTTATAATTAGCGATTTAAATCAACCTGAAAGTATATTTTGCAAGCCAATGGATAAAGCTAAACTTTTTTGAGTACATACATACGCATGCTAGTATGCTAATAGCTTTATGCATTTTCCTTTATTCCTCAAATAAATCTATGAGGCACTGATTAAGTGCAGAAAACAAGAGATAAAAATTCTCAAAGTTTTTTATTGCAGTGCATTTAAAAAATCTTTTGTTACTTAGAGCCATTTAAATTGAAAAATGTAAGATAGTATAATGTATGTGAATATCTCATTAATAGTCATTTTTTCTATTCAGTTAAATATTTCCAGACTCAAGAAAGACTAGGTAATAACTATGTATCCCTAATATTGAAATACTGTGTAGCTTTTTCCATGTCAAAGGTTAAGCTCTAATAAAAAGCAATGGTAATTGTACTTTTAAAGGAATTCTTTCACAAATCCTAAAGATAAATTAATGTTACAAATTATGCCCACCAAAACTTGTATTTAAAAAAAGCAAGTAAAGAAAATTTCCAAATTAAAAAATCAATAGATTTATTACAGTTTATTATATGGTTATTGTGGCTGTGGGATTATCTCAGAATTAGAAGTTTCAGGCATTTGGGCACGGTGGAATAAGCACTAAGATAGATAGCAGCAGACTGAACTTACACCATTTACCTATTGCCTTAACTAGTTAGAATATGTAAGGGCAAGTCATGTGGCTTCTCTAAGTTGAAGATCTCTCTTTGTCAAAAGATGATGTCAAAAATACTTTCGTACAACATGGTTCAAATTCTAATTCTTCCACTTACTAGCTTGTTAAGTTATAGCTGGTTCAGGGGCACTGTGAGCCTCAGTTCCTTGTCTATAAAATAAAGATTTCTATAGGACACACTCCTAGTGCTGTGCACAAACTAGATATTTAAGAAATAGCCAATGCTAGTTTTTTGCTCCCTTGCCTCTTTGAGCTTAAGTTCCTCATTGTAAAGTCAAAACTGTAAAATGACCATTTATTCCAGATAACTTAGAAAGTTCTATCCAGTCTCAACATCCTGATTTAGTTAATATATACATTCTACACCAAAAGATGGTAGAGTAAACTTAAAAAAGAGAGCTTGATCTGTCTGGATATACACATCTATTGCTTTCTTGGGAGCCACTTGCTTTGGAGGAAGAGGTACATTCAATAGGCAGAACAATTTAGTGCTTTTTTAAACCCCGAGTGGACCATTCACAACCTCTGTCTTTTCTTTCTTAAGCATGGCTTTGGAGTCTGCTTTTGATATAATGCTCTGGGCAAGAAAAATGCATCTCTGATCCTTGGGGCACCTGGTAAACCTGTGTGCCCCTGGAGGGGGAGGGATCAGAGTTAAGCATGACTTTCAAACGGCAATAACTGAATAGTAGGGTTGAGACTCTGCTTATGAAGCGCTGAAGGGAAAAAGACATAGAGCATTTGAAGAAGCAGTGAGTCCACTTCTTACTTCCTGACAGGCAAAACTATAGGCAATAACTGGGGAAAGATCTAGGAGAATACCTTCAGGAGTAAGAAGGAAGACAGGACAGTAGACAAACAGAAGAACACATTTGAAGGTATTGTGTATATTGTGTATACAGAGATAGTTTATTAATCTTTGTAAGACTGAACAAAATCCTTGCTTATAAAAGCCACTCACTGTTCGTTCGTTCAGTTTTTGAAAATATTAGAGGAAGGACATCTGAAGGACGTGCATGATAGAGGAAAGCCATGGTAATTGTCTGCACTGAGCAGCAGTTGAAGATGAAGGATCGTAATGAATGGTTTGCAATATTGTAGTTCACTTGCACTCTCTCTTTCCCCCCTCCTGTGTGCACACACACATGCACACATGCACATACCCACACACAACTCATGAAAAAAGCAATATTTTACCTTTTTTATTATTTATTTTATTTTTGTCACCACTTGTCCCTTCTATACACTCTTCCACCTCCACTCACCCCCTTCTCCCTGGCAATCACCCCACTGTTGTGCATTTCCACAAGCCCTCTTTCTCTCGCTCTGCATTATCCCTTCTTAAAGAAGAGAAAATTGAAGCTTACAGTTATTCTTCCCTTTTGATTACTCAGGAAGTAAATTGAGGTCAGTGTACCTGTTCTAGATGGTCTTGCCCCAGGTTTCACAGGCCCTCCCTTTACTGCCTTAAGAATCTCTTTTCCTTAAGAATCTCTCTTCTTTCTCCAAGGTACTCACTGAATAGCCAGGTGATGTGCTATTCAAAACACATAATAAAACTTATGAATATGATGAGAAACTTCCAAATGCTCTTCTTATTCAAATTCTTCTGATTATGGTTTTTACACTTGATATGTAAACAATTAGAATTTATAATCTTCTTCCCCATATTTTATGCTTACTAGGCAAGCAGTACAGCATGAAAGTTACTGATATTTATGCAATATTCTTTATATCACTAATATATTTATATAAGAGATTTTCATTAAGTAACAGTTTAAAGAAAACACAATATAGATAGAAACTTATGACAATAGATGTACATAAAACAAAACTGAAAAAATAATGTAGAAGATTACAAACACTATAAAGTACTAATTATATTCAAAGATTTCTAGTAGTGTTTTAATTCTAAAGCAGTATACACAAGTAAAAATAATACTATCTTATGAAGATATTTTCAAAAAGTTTCTTGTGAGAACTGACCGTAAATTCATCTTTAAGTGGTCCAGAGATGACATGATGGTATCATTTAATTACTCAATAAATGATATTTTAATTTCTTTACACAGATGGTATTTTTCCTTTTTTTCTCAGTTATCTCTCTTCTCTAGTACTTTTCAGTGTTGTAATCAAATAATTAATGGCATGCATGTTTATTCAAAGTGCTTTCTGTTTTAGGATACTCAAAAAAATCTCACTATTATCGCAGAGAAGTGCACTTCAACAATTAACTGTTAAGTGCTGGTGTAAATTAAGGTTCTATACAGGTTGATGAATGAATCTGTCACATATATAATTGCCAGGCAAAGTGGTTACACTTTTAACCATTTTCATTAGTTTGCTAACACAGCTTTCTGTTCTAAAATGATAAATCATTTGTTAAGAAATAGGCCTTCCCTCTGGAGCTGAGGAATATGGTTTCTGTCCTTCCTACAGACTGTTCTACGGTTTCAAAGAAAAAAAGGAGGGGACTCTTACTGGTGTAAAACGATGTCTATTTTCTCTATGATGCAGGCTCCTGGTGGATGATTTATAATTATTCATAGACCAAAATATTTTAAGAAAAGAGATTGTCATGCTCCAGATGACATAGTCACAGTTGAATATTATAACTCCAGAAAAAAGTAACCCCTGAGGTTGCAGAAGTTGAAATCTGTGTGTAATTTGCAAAGAAAGTTTTAAGAACAGGTCACCTTTGAATTGCCTTTGAAAAACCTACTGCTTTTATGCTGCATCTACAGGGAACCTCTGATTTGAATGTTTGAATGAAAAGCTTTTCCTTTTTCTTTTATTACATTTTTTTTTTTTGCTGGCAACACAACAGTGACACAAATGTTTTATGGGCGAATTATAATATAGTCTCTGGATAAACCCACGGCACTCTCTGAAAACAAATGACTTAGCAGTCCACCTTTTGTTTTGCTGCAATTAATTGAAAAACCTGAGGCTAGGTAAGCTTTGGTACTGAAATGTCAGCATTCAGTCCAGGAATTGTATTTACATAGGCTCTTTCCCAAATGCTGACTCTGTGTTTCGTGATATTGAGTTTTTCCCTTCTAGTTTGTGAGCCTTAAGGAAGAAAAAGCTGCAACCAGTGAATGAGGAGACAAAATGGCAAAGCTTGTTGATACTGGATGAGTGAAGACAACTGGATTGAGCGTCTAGATGCCACTCCCCACCCTGCCCCCACCAAATCACTCTCTCCATCATGTTCTGTGAGGGGTTCACAGAAAGCACTCTTATTGCATAATTTCTGTGAATTTTGGAGTAGCAATTTTCTACAACCTTCAGCCTTTTTATGTTATTTAGTTTGTATTTGATTCCTATTGTAGGCAGAAGTTTTAATTGGAGACTCTGGTTTACAGTTGTCCTTTCCAGGAATTGCAGTTCCCAGAAAGTCCAGGAGTATCTGTAATGGAAGAAATTCAGAGAAATGGGGTAAAAAAATCCTAAAACCCATTACAGAGAGCTGTATTTATGTTCAAAGTGTTAGTAAAATTTGCCTAAATGAAAGAACTTATTAGAGCAGAGAAATATTTGACTATTGAGCAAAATACTGAGAATACTACATGGGTAACAGCAAGGATAATGAAAGAAATGTACAAATGTATTTCATAGAGTATCTCAAAGAATAAAAGTGTATGTAAGAGAGTAGTTATCGCTTTGTCTCTTCTCTCCCTCCTTCTCTCTATCTCTCTCCACCTACCGATCAGAGATAGATATAGGTAACATAGGGTTAACTAGATAACATATAGGACTTTTAAAAATGTGACAGTGGAGGAAAATTCCATGCTAAAAATTCTTATTATAAAACCACCTGAATATTAAGGGATATCAGTGAAGACAATACATAATAAGTGATGCTGAATTTGTCTCACTTAATTGACATCCCTCTGGATACCTTCAGAGACTTGTAGTAGCATAGGGCATAATCCAATGGGAGACCAGAGCTGAGGTTATAAGCAAGAGCAAAAAGAGGAATTATTTTTAAATGTGGTTATTAAGCATACCATCCATTATGCATGCAAGTTGACTCTATGTGGGTTATACTACCAATAAAGAGGTTAGATTTAGGAGGGGAGACATTTGAAAATAAAACCATAAAATCTTTAATAAAAAAGCTAATTACATTGTAATAGTCTGGCAAAAGACCTGTGTTTTGAATCTTTACTCATTTTTAATGTCCTTCCTGAAATTCCCAAAAATGTCCTCTTAAATTATCTATGCTCTTCAGCTCTTTCAATAATCTGGTTCATATTTTATTCTTACCAAGAAAATTTGCATATTTAAATACTTCTTAAGAGAATGGCTTCTCAGTGGCTCAATATTTAAAAATAGCCATTTTGACCTATATCAACTGACATGAGTAAGAAAACTGGGCTGGACAAGTAATGGAGTGCCCCAAGAATGAAAGAAGGAGAAAACTGATTATTTTCTTCTTCATCACCAAAATAAAATCAAAACAGCAATTCATTCTGCAACCACTGTGACTGGGAAGGTGGACGACTCCAAAACACTGACAGAGCCACCAGGTTCAATTGCAGGGGGAGCACAGAGACGCTTCTCTGCTCCAGGCACTGCCTCCTGACAAGTGTCGGTCAGTGCATCAGCATCCCGCTCTGTCTTTCAGTCTACCGTGCTGGTGTCATTGCCCCTTAAGCAGACCGCACAGCCTAACTATGTGCTCTGTTCACTATTTCCTGTGCATTCAAACCTCTTCCATCTATGCAGGCCACCCCCAACACACACACAATTCAGACATATTTAAGTTGCATTCACTATAAATACCATTTCAAAGGGGAAAATTTCTCTTTTTAAAGAATGCTTTCTAACTAGTCCTCTTTATTATATTGAACAACCTATTCAAAACTCTGGGGTGCAGGAAAATTTGGTGTATGTAATTTCTAGATACTACCAGCTCTAATAATGAATGGTTTCAGATAGGTTTTAGCAAAATGATTGAATTAGAATTTGAATAAATGCTTATTTGAAGCCAACATTCAGGCTTCATTTCTGAAAATAGTGTCATCCTTAATGATGAGGAAAAATGCACAGTGAATGACTGTTGTGATGTTTCAAGATGAGTTTGGTTTTCTAAGATATTCAGGAGGCAGGACGTGAGTAGAGATGAAAGGAAGGTGGAAAGAACACCGCGTCTGTGCAGCAGTCTGAGGTCGGCCGATGTTTCAGGATACGTTCTGGGAGCAACATGTGGTATACTGATTTACTGGGAAATTCTTTTCTTTATCGCTCAGGTTCACAGCAGTGAGTAACAGAAAAATTTGATCATTCTTTGATGACATTCTGCACTCTGACTCAAAATGGATTCCTTAAATCTTAATGTGTCTTCCTTACCACTGTCTCCTAGAGCAAATTCCCTGAGTGGAATTCAGTTTGCTTCCTTAGTAGAAGATGATTTCCTCATCTTCATTCAGAGAAGCCTTATTTCTAGCAGGAGTCTCAGGTGAGGCTCTTGTTTTACAATTTACTTTTATCTCCTCGCTTACAAGCAGATCACATGATAAATTTTTTTGCAGTCTTTTTATCTTTGGTGTGAGAAATAACCGTTAATGCTGCTTAGAATTTAATTACTCTCTAGAATATATGTAAAGAAAATAATGGCCTTTGCAAAGCTAAATAGCTCTTTCAGTCAGTTTCGGTTTTAGTTTTGTTACTAAGACATGCTTATTAATGTTTAGAAATCAGTCTTTGGGTGTACATTGCAGTGAACTGTTCCTACATCTCTAAGCTTACTTATATTCAGTATAATGATTCTGAGTTCCTTCAGGGTTTTGAGTTGAAAGTGATAAAGTTGATAAAATATGGCTGTGCCAAAAATAGGCATGGTTTGGATGCCAGTTGTATACAAAAGAGGCTTCTAATCAGAACAGTTCTCTTATTTTTTGATTGAGATGTTTGGAAGAATTTTTAACAAAGAAAAAATCAATGTTTTCACAGGAATAATTTCCTTTGGGATTTCTTGACATGGTTGTGACAATGCAAAAATGATGGATGCCCATTCTGAAATATTTCAGCAACCAGACCTTTAGTTTGGATTAAACACTGTATTTTGTTTTGCTTTGTTTTTGGTAAATCAAACACTGGGCTGCAAGTCAGAACCCCTGGGATCTGTTCTTGGTCTCACTGCAATTTTATGCACTTGGCACTTTATTGCATTCGATTTAACCCTTTGTTGTATACTTTATTGTTTTTCAGTCTAATCGTGTGGGAATTTTACCTGCCTAACAACACTGAGAATTCACTAAGGGTAGAGATGTTCTTACAATGCATTGATACTTCAGGAAATATCTCTTCAGATCTGGGCCTGGAGAAGACACTTCATACAGATTAATTTTTTTAAGATTTTACTTATTTACTTTTAGAGAGAGGGAAAGGAAGGGAGAAAGAGAGGGAGAGAAACATTAATGTGTAAGAGACATACTGATCATCAGTTGCCTCTCTCATGACTCCCCCAAAGGGACCTGGCCCACTACCCAGGCATGTGTCCTGACTGGGAATCAAACCAGCAACCTTTCAATTTGCAAGCCAGCACTCACTCCACTCAGCCACACCATCCAGAGCTTGATAAAGATTATTGAATGAATAAATGGATCAAAGGAAAAATTAATAAAAGAAGAACAAATGCATGCACTATTTTATGAATTTGGTGTCTCCATATAAACATATGTACTGTATATAATCTCATATGGTGTGGTAGATACAAATAAGGTGAGTCCTTGGCTACTTTCCTCCTTTTAAACTCCATGACTTGCTTGACTAATAGAATGCTAAAGGGATATTCTTGCAGTTCTCTGGGTAGGTTATAAGACATCTTGCATAACCTGCCTGGTTTCCTTGGAACACTCTCCCTTAGAGCCCAGTCACTGTGTCGTGAGAAACCCAAGCACATGGAGATATCATATGCTGGTTCTCATTGGTAGCGCCAGCTGAGCCCCAGCAAAGCCCCCGGCTGAAAATCAGCATCAGTTGCCGGCCATGTGTATCAGAATAGGTTCAATCAGGAGAGAGAAACCACACAATCATTTGAACAGACAACTTTTAATATAAAGAATTATTAACTGTCGTATAACAGAGGAGTAGAGTAATAAGTCGTGGACTAGTATGAAACAAATAAAATATAAAGAATATAGGACTATAGCAAATATAACATAACAGTCATTATCAAAAGGGTTGAGATAGGAATGCCAAAAGTAGAGCCATCTCCCCTTCCCCACCCTGCCCCTGACCTGGCATGATATACAGACTTGGAGAAGGCATGGCTACTGAAGAGCAGGGATTTTCTGGAAATGGCCAGAATACTGTTCATAAGGAGGTGTCTGGCCAGATGTCCTCTACTACGAAACTGCCCACGAGGTGTGTGGGGTGAAGCTGCTGCCACCGGGTGCTGTGCAGGTGCAGGTACCAGAGGGGCTGTACACACTGCAGAAGCCAGTGGAGAAAGACATGGGACCCGGAAGCAAAACCCTCCCCTCTGCAGTGTCTCAGAGTTGACTTCTACTGATGAAAGCTTCAGTGCCACCTGGCAAACAAAACCTATTTAAAGGACTCATATCCATTTTTCATAAATCAGGCAAAAAGGAAGAATTGGGAGCTGAGTTGATAAATCGGTAACTGGTACACAATGCGAATGAGACGTCTTGGATGTATTGCCCCGTGGGGCCTTCAGTTAGCTCCAGATCTGGCTACTGTCTGACAGCTCTGCATTGAAAACGCAAAGATAACAATAAATTATCAACGTAACCCACTATATTTGGGTGTGGCTTTGTTACACGGCAATAAATAACTGGAATGTATGTTATCAATGTGTTCTCATATCCCTTTTTATTTTTCCTTTTTTTCTATCTGAAGACAATTTATAGACTAAACAGTTTTGATATTTTACTAAGAGACTTGGCAATTTTGAAACTCTACTTTTTGTCCAGTTCCTCAGTTGTGATTTAAAGATTTACTTTCCATGAATGGAAATAGCAGCCTGAAAAAGATCATTGTGCTTATACTACATGGCTGAACCATATGTCTCAAGAGTGTAGTTTTTAGATGACTCTTGGATGACATGTTGAGGGAATACTTTGTGAACAGAATTCTTCTTGGCGTAACCCAGTAGTATACCTCATGAGTCATATTTATTTGTAATGCATTGGAAAAAGCTCTACTTAGTGCTCCAAATACCACTATACAATATACAATTTAAAATAGAAGTTACTAATAAAATTACATTCTTATATCATATGCAAGGGCGTCTTGCCAATAAGGTAAACTAAATATAGAATATGTACCTTCTATGCTATCGATACATCAATAGAGACAAAGACAATAGAAACAAATGAGCTACATATATGCTCTGACTATAGATTCAAGGACATTTGATAATGTACTAGTAAGAATGTCTGTGAAACAGTATGCTGGAAAAATGCACTCAAGCTGCAGGATGTAGATTTGATCAGTACTGAAGACTTTCCTCTGAGAAGAGTATAGAACAGCAGAATCATTAGAATAAATGCATGTATGGAAGCATTTGGCTTTTTCTGCCACAGTGTTCAAAATGTTCACCAGGCCACTGTTTCCATATTTCAAATACATGGCAGCATCACCACCTGTTACTAATGTTAGAAATATGGGGATAATTCTTGACCTATCTCCTCATATTTAATCTATTCATGCCAGCAGTGCTTCAAAACTTGTATGTTCAATCTGTCCGTGTGTCCACTGCCACCCCGAGTCCAAGCCATCCTCTATTGTTTGGCTACAAGAATTGCATCTTAACTAGCGTTTCCTCTCTTAGTCTTGCCTCCTCCCAGTTCATTTTCTACACTCAAGTCATACCTATTTTACAAAAAAAAATATAGGAGATTATATTATGATAATGCTTAAAACTTTTTAATGGTCTCCTGTTGCTCTTAGAATAAGATCTAAATTTGTGACCATGGTCTCCAATACCCTGAGTGATCTGTTTCCTGCCTAAACTTATCTTCTCATCTTGTGCTACTCTGACCCCTGAATTGTACTCTCCAGTCTCACTGGCCTCTGCCAGTTCTCCGTCAGTTAAAATTGTTAGTGGTTCTCTGTAGAATATACTGGAAACATCTCTGGAAGTAGAACTGGAAGGTCTGTGTTGTGTGTCTAGCATTCTTTTAAATCATGGTAAAATATAGAGAACACAAAATGCATCGTTTTAATCTTTTTCTAAATTAACATTTTGGTGGCACTAAATATATTCATGTTGTTATCCAACCATCATAGCATCCATCTCTAGTACTCTGCTCATTTTGCAAAACTGAAACTCTGTACCCACTCACCAATGACTCCTTATTACCCCTCCTCCTGGGCCCTGGCAACTCCCATTCTACTGGGAGACAGATTTCAATTTAGTTCCAAGTGCTACCATTTGCTTCATTGTTTGACCTTAATTAAATATTATTTCTATGTTTCTGCTTTCTTTTGTATAAAATTAGAATAAAAGTATCTATGCGCCCCCACCCAAAGCATCTGCTATGTGTGGACAGTGGCGTCATTGTGGGAGGTTCAGTCTATCTATTACCTACACTTGTAAGTATAACAGACATTTACATAAATAGTTCTATAAGTACACGGATTCCTTTAAACTAAACAAAGTAATTGTTACCTTTTATATCATTCACAAGAGTTTTCTGACTCAAAAATATGTCAAATTCTGGGAATTCCCTCAAGTCAGGGCCTATTATCATTATTTAACGATTTGTCACAAAGGGACAGGAAATTGCAATCCTAATGTGAAATTGGATGGTGAAGACCCAGTTATAGTGAAGGAAAGGCAGGAATGACTGCCTCAGTTTGCATGACCAAGGGCTCCAAGGAGCAGAAAAACGTGGTACATTTCTTTTCCATCTGTGCCCCTTTCCTCCTGTACCCTGAAGCAAACAGCAGACACTGACAGCTGGTAGGAGGAGAGGCATATGAGGAAAGGACGGTCTTTCCTTTTGTTTGCCCGAGGGTTTATTGAATCATGCCAACAGTGAGGCACATGGACGAGGTACCAGAATAAATATGCTATGAGAACATTTGTCTTCATCCTTGTAATATTGGTTATCACAGGCTCATCTCATTGCCTGTTTTCCCACTTGTAGCCACAACACAACCTTCACGTTGATGGCGCTATAAAATGTTACAGAATGGTAAGGAAAATGACAGAATTATAACATGCAAGGGAATGGGTTTACATTTATTCACTAAATATGAACTTTTCCCTGCCGACTCCAAGGGAAAAATGCCTAAGAAACAGTTATAATGGCAAATGTTTAACAACTGGATTTCTAAAGAAAGGAACCCAGGTTTGCCCAAATCTGTGGTGTAAATCCTCCCACCATCCTCTCAATGAATGGGAGTGGGAAGAGACCCACAACCGACAAGCTTTGGCCAGCTAATAGGAGTCAGGGCCAGTGCTGCTCAGAGAGCAGTAACTTCTCACAGGGTTTTCCTTAGCATGTACTCTTTTCCAAAACCACATTCCCTTCCATATCACTGTCTGCATACACACAAACATACACATACCTCAAAAGGACAGAAAGTAATTCTCAGACACAACAAAAAATCCCAATAAGGAAGAGAAACTTTTCTTACGTGTTCCATTACTTTTTTTTGTTGTTCAAGTACAGTTGTCACCATTTCCACCCCACCACAGCCCCCTCCCC
>PVKM010021720.1:0-22366 GCA_004027735.1 Carollia perspicillata | reverse complement strand
TTTTCCCTTCTGTTCTAAGCTTGTTTTTCAATTACAGTTTACATTCAATATTGTTTTATATTAGTTTCAGGTGAACAGCATTGTGGTTAGAAAAATCCCATATGTTACAAAGCGCTCCCCCCATTATTTCCGGTACCCACCTGGCACCGCCCACAGCTCTCACAATATTTTTGACTATATTCCCTGTGTCATCGTCTTCTTTGAGTTGCCTGATGCAGTCCAAAGTTTAGTGCATATCTGCTTTGTGCCTGACATGAAGCATTACAGAAAGTCTCACTTAATACCCCAAATAATCCACAAAATAATGATATTGCCTTTTGCTTTGAAGGCCAGAAACAGCAGCAGGAGGAAGTCAGGGAAGTTACCCAAGTTCTGCGTTCCAGCAGGGAGTAAAGACCGGTCTCCAATGTGGGCAGTCTGATTCCAAAGTCTACAGTCCTACCTGTGATCAGTTTATTGACTTTCTTTGCTGAAATAAAGTGTTGAAGAATCGTGGGCACGAGGTTTCTGACTTTGATAGAGAATTTTCCTGATGCCAAATTGCTCTCTAGGAAAGTCTTAACGAGTTATAGTCCCATCGGTGGCGTCCAGAGCACCTATTGCCTGTGTCATCAGCACCATGGACATTCCTCTGAAGCTGGTGGCTTACAGTTTTAGAATTTTGTAATTCTTTGGTTACAAGTGGGATTGAAATTCTTAAAAATTATGTTTATTGGCCTTAAGCGTTTTGCCTTTTACAAATCTGTTGCTAGTTTCTTTAGATACATGTCCCATTTTGAAAATAGATTTTCAAGAGCACTTTATGTGTTAAGAATACGAACCTGTTTCCATTATAATCAGTATTTCGCAGGACCTCTTTTCTAATAGAGTTTTTTAGCTCTGAGGTCCAGAATGCAAGGTTGGTTACTCGCCATCCATATTTCCACTGTTTTGTGGTGCCTCTGCCATGAACACCAGTGGTGAAGGGCCAGCATCAACCTTCACCGTGAATGCCATATTTGCCGTCTTTTGGAGAAATTACTGGCGGTTTTTCAGACAGTTGTTCTGTGCTTTCCTGAAACAAAATTATTTGAAAGTGGAACTGACTCTTGCAGGCATGCTATCAATGCCTAAACAAATGGTGTTAGCTTTGTCCAAAAAAAATATTTGGTTAATAGATTTTCTTTTGGTAGATTCTAAGGTTTTGGTCAGTCAGATAAATGAACATGTAGCTGTAAGTGTTTTCAGGATCTGCTCCCCACCCATTTGATTAGGAATTATATTCTCTGGCTCTCAAAGAAGGTAAGTTTTATTTTTTTACTTCATTAAATTTACCTCAGTTGATTTAATATTGTAATTGCTAGGAAAGATGTAATCAGACCAAGCCTCACGTTATTACTCACAGTTGATTGTGTGAAAGACTTACCATTATTTAATATGGTAAAAAACCAAACCAACCAGAATTGCTAGGCCTTATCCCTAAGCAATATATCTACCTTATCATAGACATGTTTGTGTGGTCATCAGTTTAGCACGTTAGAGTTTGATAGTTTCAAAGAAATCAGAGTGAACATCATTTCTGAACACTCATGTGGTAGGTGAAGTAAACAATGTACTCATTCCAGAGTAAAATGTAAAATTCCTGATAAACTCTGCATAAGACTTTGGTAACTTCAGTGAACACAGGATAGCTCAGGCATGATGAAATAGTATAACCCGTGGCCTTGAACTCTCAGCTTTGTTATCCAGTGACTTTAGTTCTCATATTCTTTACGATTTTGTATACTTGTTAGTTGGTACAGTTCAGTGGCTAAGCTTTAAGGTGGGCAGACTGTGTTCTGACTCCTCTTTTGCCACTGTTAGAATGTGGCTCTGGTCAAACTGTTTGCCCCTCAAGTCTCAGTTTCCTCATCTTCAAAACTTTACTTATGGGGCTGTTGTGAGGATTAAGTGAAAAATATGTAATATTCATCAGAACATAATTTTGAGCAAAAAAGGTAGCAAGTCTTAGAAGACTATACCCAGTAGGAATTCAGTCATAAAAACTGACAACAGGCAGAAGCAAACAATACTTTGTTTAGAGGTACATGCATCTGTGAAACAAATCATAGGAAATCTCTAAGGAAGGGAAAGAGGCAGAATCCTGGATAGTGGTTATCTGGCCAGGGAGAAGTAAGGGCGCTAAACCGGGAAACACAAAATAGGCGTCGTGTATTTGGGAGTGTTCCAGTTGTTTTGGTAGCTTGGATTTTGGGTGTCATTTTCCCTATTGTAATAAAAAAAATACACATATGTGATGTAGACTCTTTTGGATGTATTTTCACTCACAACAAACATTTGTTAGTACTACTGAGAGGGGTATAGCACACACATGTGTGCAGGTTGGCAAGTTCCACCACTCTGCCTCATTTCTCAATAACTTCAAAGGTTTGCAGGGTAGTGGTTTTACCTCTTCACTGCCCATTGGATCATTTTGAGGACCTTTGGAACATACCTGATGCTCAGTCTCCAGCCCCAGTCATTCTAGTTTGATTGATAAGGGTTTGAGCCCAAGCATCAGTATTTTGAATTTTTTTAATTTTTATTTTTGACTTTTAGAGAGTGAAGAAGGGAGGGAGAACGCAAGGGAGAGAAATACCTGATGTGAGAGAGAAACATTGATTGGCTGCTTTCCGTATGCGTTCTGACTGGAGATCAAACCTGCAACCCAGATGTGTGTCCTGACTGGGAATCAAACCAGTGACCATCAGTATTTTGTACAAAAGCTGCCTAGTTGCTTCTAATGTGAAGTTGAAATTGATCAATACTGATAGCACTTTGTAAGAGCTAGTGCAATAGTCCCTAAAAAAAGGGGAGGGGGTAAAAAAATAAAAACATTAAAGTAGTTCAATATTTGATATTTAAAAAAACCTAACATAGATATCATGGGGGAAAAGTCTGGCTCAGTTAGACTTCCTTACAAAGATTCTGCCGCTTAGTGTTGTTTCTCTTTTGAAGTGTGTATTGGGGGGTTTAGGGTGGAAAGAAGAAAGGTAGACCATGCCTCAAAACTGGGGGTCCGGATGAGCAGCAAGTGGAGGCTGGAGTTGAGCCAGCATCCTCAAAGTCTTCTGGTGAGGGGTTGCTTCCAGTGATGGGAGGAATAAGTGCTTTTTCCAAAAGTTCTGAAAGTGCTTACTTTGGTCTAGTATCATGGCTTCCATTTGGGTACTTAAGGACTACCGAATGGCACAAAATATTTTGCAACCCATACAAATATTCAAAACAGTTATGGGCACAGCCTGTGTGGTATGGGAGCCAACCTATTAGAAGGAGTGCCAACTGGTGGCACATGAACAGGGTCCTTCCTGGGCATCTCGCCTAAGACTCACCTTTCACCCTGCCAGGTGCTCACGTTTTGCCAGTTCAGTGGAGTGAGACCGGAAGTGGCATCCTGCCGGAGGGACTAAGGCAGGTGGAGGGGGTACTCCAGAGACTCAGTTTAGTGGCTACTTAACATCTGGTATGGAATTATTGTAATATTTTAACAACCATTCTGGCCTTACCGGTGTGCACAGGGAGGTTATTAGTTCTGCCAACCTGTCAAAGAACTCACAGTCTCACCATTTCGTTCTCTATTTCTTTGGCTGTCAGCATATAGTTTATAGGCAACAACAGAGTTTTCCTTCCAGGTCTGGGCAATAATAATCATTGTTAGTACTTACTGAGAACCGATCATTTCATCTTCCTACCAACCTTGGGATGAGCGCCACTTCGAAGTGTGGTGGTGGGCCGGGGGCGGGCAGAGGTCGAATAAATTGTTCCAGGCCATAGTTGGGAAATGAACGAGTAGGCTTCAAACCCAGGTCTGTCTGGGTCTTGAGCCACGCCTCCCAGGGCTCCTGACACCAATTTCTCCTCCTTCCTTATCCCTCACGTCTGCCTCAGCACATCCACGGGAGAGGACAGGAGGAACAGGGAAGACCCCAGGCAGGTGGCAGCGGCCAGAGGCCGAGCTTGGAGATGCTGCTGCTCCTGCCGTGAAGGAGCCCTCAGCCCCAGGGTGCAGGCAGGAGAGAGAAATGAGGAGCAACGGCTTCACTTTTCAGTTTCTGCTCCAAATTAGTTTCTGAAGAATAGCTTTTGAAGTTTTTAGTATGCCTTTGGAAAATGAAGGGCTCGTTTATAAGAAAAACGTGAAACATTCTCAATTTCTCTGAAACATTCTCATTAAACTTGTGCGCAGCTAGTAAATGAAGTCATTGTTTAGTCTGTGTGATGGGAAGGTGACTCAGAAGACCTGGTTCCAGGAATGCTGTGACCCGAGAGCCACCGTCACGTCCGCTAAGTCTTTTACTCTCCCTAACTGTTGTGATGCTCGGGTATGAACAGAGGGTTGGGCCTGGCCCTCTGGTAAGGTGGGATTTGGCTGCACGCTCTTGGATACGTTTTCCCACCTATTTGAGCCTCAGGAATTTTTGTTTGTTTGTTTTTGGTTTTGGTGATTATTCAATTACTTATAACAGAAGGAGAGAGTTGTACACAGTGCCTGGGACACACGGTGTCAAAAATTGTGTCTCCACTACGGGAAAGAGTTGGCTTAGAAATTAATCAGTTAATGAATGAATGAAGGGCTTGTAGTTCTTCACGTGGGTTGGGTTCTTCAAAATCCCAGTCATATCTGTGACGCCTCACTTTTCGGGCAAGGTCTGCTCTTCAGCTGTGACTGAGTGAGCTTTCTGGACGACAGTCCGTGTCAGTACTTGCTTAGCACATGGAGTAAAAGCTTTACTCGCATAGACGCCGAGTTAGTTCCCTCAGAAGGCTTGGCGGCTTTGGTTTCCTTTTCTCACATTCGTTGCTCCTAATACTTGAAGCATTAGTGCAGTTTCTTTGGGTTATTCATGACTGACATGAGAATGAGGTGTGTTTTCCTTCTCTGTCCAGTCCCATTCGTTGCCTGGTAGGGCTTTCGCTGTGTGCTCAGAACCAGGTGAGGTGCTCACCGTGGCTCCCAAAAGCACAGTTTTATATCCGGTGAGGCGGTAACCCGGTCGGCTCAAAAAGCCTTCCGCGTGGAACTGCTGGGGACCCACTCGAGAACAATACATAATGGAGGTTGTGGTTGTATTTGTTTTATGGCCATGATTTAAAACGTGAACCTGGTTCTTCCAGGCAGCGAAGAAAAAAGCCTAGGAAAGAAGAGGGAGCCCGAAGGTGAAGAAATGGATGCGCTCAGAAGGGAACCTGGTGCACGGGGCCTTCCCCCGAGGCCCTGCTGTTTGGGGTGGGCTTTTCTTCGCGGTGGGCTCTGGCTTTTTCTGCCTCAGAACCTGTCCTCTCTATAAAGGACTCT
Organism: Carollia perspicillata; assembly: GCA_004027735.1. NCBI lineage: Eukaryota > Metazoa > Chordata > Mammalia > Chiroptera > Phyllostomidae > Carollia > Carollia perspicillata. The sequence goes on along the minus strand of PVKM010021720.1, from coordinate 17,052 downwards.
GGATGCATTGTAACAGTCTCTCCACTGCCCTTTGGTGCCCTCTGATGCCACCCAGTTAAGTCACATTCTTGCTAAGTGACGAAAGGTGACCATAATATGAAGTAAAAACAAAGGACGGAAATGGTGACCTAGAAGTGAGGGAACAGAGTCTCCACAGGAGACCGTAGTTAGGTTGCAGGACATGCTGAGAACTTACTTTGCCACCAGATGGAAGGGAACCCGGCTTACACGGATCACCAGGAGCAGGTCGGCCTTCTGCGAGAGCAAATAAACAGGGACGCCACTACCGTGTTTTTAGGTGCGATCATTTAGAAAACGTACACCACGCTGAAATGCACAAAGTTCCTAAGTGCTCTGCTGTTCACCCAGTAGGCTACTGAAAACCGATTACTAAAGAAATAACTATTAAAAATAGATCCGGTTATGATAAGGATGAAACGTAAGATACCACGAGAAGATAATTTTTCTTTAGGCAGAAAACTACCAGGCGCAGATTTGTCTCTGACGGGGTGACCTGCCAAAGTCCCCGCTCTCCGGCCCATCTGATAAAGGTCAGCGACTGAACGCCCAGCGGGTTTGCATATACAGCACCTGACAAGCACAGCAAAATTGTTTTTCTCAACCCAAACTGCACCGTTCTCTTGGAGTTTTAGAAACCAATAAGCAAGATTTCACTATTCTGTGTGTAAAGTTCTATTTTTGTTTTTTTACACCGGAGAGCAATTGGTGTGGTTGCTGAAAACTAATGAAGTGAAAACTAATAAATGGGATGTGTTTGATTTTTTTGCCTTTGACTCTTTTTTTAAAAAAACACATCTGACAAAACTCTCCATCTTCCGATTTGAGAAGGACCTAGGAAAGGAAGACTGCGAACTGTCTTTAAAATGATCTTAGAAAAAAAAAGGAGATACTACATAATCATTTTACTATGATGATGAGTTTGGGTTTATAAAGTATTAAGTATTTTCCAGACTACTGTCTTCAATTGTAGACTAGGTAGAAAACATGCCAGATCTAATGGCTCGAAACTTGTAGTATTGAAAATATTTTTGGTAGCATTATTATTATTATGAATAGGAAGAGCAGTGATAAAGATCAGATCAAGCTTTGAGAACACTCCAGATTTCATTTGTCGGGGGAGGTTGTTTCGAATTAGCAGAATTAATGTTCTTCCTGGCTTGCAGCTGTGTCCAGCGCGGTTATTTTTATGCTCTCATTTTCCTGGCGGGGAGCCCCCTCCACTAAATAAGAAAACAAGGCGGGCACGCCAGAGAAATAGCAGGGGGACAGGGAGTTGGACTTGAACCCAAGCATCAACCATGCCACTGATCTTTTAAAGTCGTTTGGTTCTTAGAAGTGTCTGTCAGGACATATAAATCACTGTTAATTTCATCATTAAACTGGCCTTAGAGATTTTGTTTTAAAGAGACAATGCCTTTGGAGAATGGGCTTGGAAGCGCAGAGCTCCAGAGCTGGGCGACCAGACCCGAGCCAGTTCTTGCCTGGCGGGAGCACCAGGCCGTGACGGCTGTCTGGCGTGTCCCACTCTCTCTTCTTAGTGGAAGTTTGCTCCCGGCCGTGGTCTCCTCTTCCCACTCCTCTCTCAGACCACCCTGAGCTTCGCGGCAGTAAATATTACCAGGTTGTTTTATATTTAGGATGAACTTTGATTCAGGCAAACATTGAACTAGTGCTTCCCTCTTCTTATCGGTGTCCTAACTAAAGGTGAGAGGGCTGGCAGGGGGGTGGCAGCCAGCGGGTCACGGGGGCGGGGGGGTTGACCAGCCCCAGGGCCATCCCTCCAGGCCAGCCCCATCATATGCAGCCTCCTTCTTCTCCTTTTAAAAAATATATCTTCCCTCCCTTTTTCCATGCCAAGACTTAAGGTTTCAAGTACTTCAAAAATGAATGATTTCTAAATCACCTCAGACTACTAACATACAATGTTTTATCACATTTCCCGCAAGCAGAATGGCATACAAGAAATGATTTTTATTCTTATCCCTAGTCTCTTTTAGGGATGTAGAGACATTATCTCAAATTATTACTCCAAAGAGATAGAGACAAGGATTTTGCACCGTTCTAGTTCTCAAATCATTTTAGTTATTTTATTTCAATTTTCTTAAATCTCTTGGACAGTTATTTCCTTCTATATTTTCTTGTATCACTTAAAAATTACATCTTACTTTGTCAGAGTCTAAAGAATTGCATTGAAAAACTAAGAAATCACTGAAAAAAAATTCCATTAGCACAACTATAGTGATCAGAAGAAATTGGCTAATTTCAGTGTCTTTCTTTGGGCTCTTCATAGAAAATTGTTGAAATGTGTCCGCCATAAGTAACTGGCATTCTGAAATTGATTTAAAGCTGTAGTGAGGAAGAAAAAGTACGTTGAAAAAATTAAAGCTTAGGTTTGGGGATATTTTTTAAAAAGTCCCATGTCTGAAGGATGGGACTTTTTGTTCAGATGTTAGAAGGGAGGAAGAGAAGCAGCATAGTGGTACAGAGGTAACATGCTTCCTTGAGCCGTGCTCATCCTTTAAAGAGGATTTTTTGGTTAATAATCCCAACTGTTTCTCTGGGGAAAACTGCATGTTTCTGCTCTCCTGTAGAAGCAGTCACAGGGTCCCACTAGATGAATTTGACAAAAGTACCCACCACTCCTGGACCACTTGTCTCCCCGATCTGATCTCCGCTAATCTTGCCAGGCCTACAAGTTTTCTCCTTGACTTCGTTCTGAGATCTCTCAGGTCCTTGCAAGTGTTGGGGTTCCTGGCCTTCACACATCTATTTCCATGGCCAGAAGCACGTCTCTGTGAAGCAGGCCTTCCTTCACCTGGCTGATTCCTGCATACCCCCCTCAGGTCTCCGCTGGCCCGGGACACAGAGGGTCGGCAGGGAGTGTTTGTGGAATGCCCGAATGCACATGCTGGAGGAAGAGGGCTCTGTTACTGCTCGCAGTGTACCCGGACTCAGCAAAGTTTGCTTGATTCTTTGCGTGAGGGCTGTGAAGTGCTCAAGAAAATAGGTGGAGGCTATCGGGTGAGCTGGGTGGGAGGGGCTAGAGGAGGAGAGAGGAAAGGAGAAAGGGAGGAAGGGAAGAGAGGTGGGAACTTGGACGAGTCATTAGGATATCATAGGACTTTAGAGTCAGAGAGGATAATTAGAAAGTAGAAAATAGATCTATAGTCAAAAACAGTGAGAAAGGCAAAAACATATGGAGTTGATACTTGACTAAGATCTCACTAGCTAGCCAGAACCTTCCTCCTTCCTTTTTGCTGGCTCATTTCTTCTCATTTCCTTACAACCTCCTTTATTCCCGCAGGGAAGCTGTGTGTTCCCACAGAAACCAGTACTTTACATATCAGAACACTTGCTGACACTTTCCCAAAATTACTTTTTGTTAGCTTCCTTTTCCACTCGACAGTCAACTTCACGAAGGACCTTTTTTGTGGTTAAATCACAGTGGCCCAGCACAGTGATGGCTGCCCATCAGAAATGATTAAATATTTGTTGACAGCCTAGTGCTTGGGCAAGTCGGTCACTTTAGGCGTAGGGACTGCAGGGTCCTCATCTGTGCTGTGGGCAGTTGGCCAGATTGGTACATAAGGCCCCGCCCCAGCACGGGTCTTCCTGCCTGATGCCAGAAATAATTTAACCCAAGAAGATAGAGATGGCATCTGTAATGACCCCCACGATCTTGTCACGCAAACTTTGACTGTTTAGGAGAATGTTTATAAAGGACCTTGGATTGACAACTCAGGACGATAGGGCAGGATGGTAGGAAGAGAGCAAAAAGCCATTTCTATGGAAAGATGGAGTTGCCCATCCATCTACCATGGGCATGAAGATATATGATAAACTGATGAGCCATGGCAAGATCACTACAAAGTTGTTTCAGAGACAAGCTTGATCCTTCGGAGTGATAAGGAAGAATGATCCAGAAATGAGACAATGATAAATTAGGTCTATATGTATATATCGTGGCATGTATGAAGTCTGTCCAGAAGGTATCCAGCCATGTAATATGAAAAATATAGACATTAATTGAAGAAGATACAAGACACAAGGAACATTGCACATAGGACAATGGTGCCAGGCACATTGGGACCTCATACAGTCTCCCAGTCGCCTTCAGCTGACCCATCATATTTTCCTGAATCTCATCAATGGTCTGAAATCTTTTCCCTTTCAAAGGCGATGTTAGTTTTGGGAAAAGCTGGAAGCCACAGGGTGCCAAATCTGGGCTGTAGGGGGCCTGAGTCACCTGGGTGATTGGATGTTTTGCCAAAAAACTCTGCAGGAGACGTGATGCATGAATGGGCATGTTGTTATGACTCAGCTGCCAATTACCAGCTGCCCATAACCACAGCCTTCTACATCATCTGAACAATTTCTGTGGGGAAATGTTCAAGCTTAACCCCAAATTTGATGCAGATTCGTTATTCTATTCACACAGTCATTTTTAATGCAGTGGCCACACACTACACATACTCAATGGGGTCTACCGCCCCGTGACTAGTACAGTGAGGTCATCATTGTTCATGCATGAGTGTTCCAGTCTGCCGTCCTTGGCTGCCAGGCTACAGCAATGCTGTGCAAACCAGTCTCGTTATATTAACAATGGCCAGACTTTTTCCTGACAGACCTTGAATGTACTCATTTAATCAGCAAATGTTATTATTATTTTTTAAAAACATTTTATTTATTTATTTTTAGAGAGAGGGAGAGAAACATCTCTGTGCAACAGAAACACTAGTCAGTTGCTTCTTGCAAGCCCCCACCTGGGGACCTGGCCTGCAACCCAGCCATGTGCCCTGACTGAGCATTGAACCAGCCACCTTTGAGTTTGCAGGCTGGTGCTCAGTCCACACCAGCCAGGGCCAGCAAATATAAGTGGACAGATTCTTGGGGAAAGTGCTAAGAGTTAAAAGGATAAGTCAGACCTCAACGATCAGGAAATCTGGTTGGGGAGGAAAGGCAAAAACATAGCAAGGAAGATGCTAAGTGGAATAAGATGGTTAGTCCACGTCTTGCCGGACCTCCTGCCTTGCTTTTCTTATTTGTTAAGGAGTTAAAAAGAAAGCAAGATCACTTCCTGCTGCATCATTAGAGAAGTGGTATTCGAGCGTGGGCTTGAAGAATGGCAGGATTTGGGCATTTGGAGATTGGAAGTGGCATCTCGGGGGGAGAGAAGAGCAAGGAGAGTGAAGAGTACCTGGCACTGACAGGAACAGGGAGGGGTCGGTTCAGCTACAGCAGGTGACGTGAAGTGACCCCTGGCAAATTCACTTAAAAAGGCAGCTGTGGTCAGCGTAAAGGCATTTGGACTTTGTTCTATAGGAAATGTGGAACCACAGCAGACATCTGAGCAGGGTGCTGGCTACATACAGCTGGGCTTCAGAGATTCGTAGCAGTGGTAGGGGTGCACTTAGGGGCTGGGAAGCCTGGACCCAGCAGCACCGGTGAGGAAGCAATGAGCTCTGGATGAGGGCGCTGATTCTGGAAATAGGGGCATGTCAGGGGGAGGGAGGAGAGGGGTTCAGCGTGACCTGCAGAGGACCCACAGGAGGAGGGAGGACCACCACGGAGAAGGCATTCAACAAGATCAAATCTACAGAGAGGTTGCGGAAAGTGGAGGAGGAAAGGACAATGATACGGTTGAGAAAATTGCTTGAGGAACCCAGGGAAGCAAAAGTCTGATTCCAAAGAGAGAAGGAGGCCCTTGGCACCAAGTCTGGCTTAAGAAGAAGCCTCTGGCACTGGAATGTTTGGATTGGAATCGTGGCGTTGCCACTTGCTAGCTGGGTGACCTTGGACAATGTATTAACTGCTTTTGCCTCAGTTTCTTCATCTGTAAAATGGAGATAATGATCCTAACCACCTGATAGCATTGTTGTGAGGATTAAATGAGTTAGTAAATGTAAACTTCTCAGAACAGCATGGCATTTAATAAACAGTACATGTGTTTGCTATCATTAGGATGCTTTTAAAGAAGTTTAGTGAAGACAAGTGTAAATGGGACTGGTTGGAATGAGTAGCAGAAGCCAGGGAAGTTTATTTCCTTTAATGAAGAAGAAATCTTTACATTTCAGGGGAAGGACACATGGGAGGGGGAAAAAATGAAAGATGCAGAAGAGGGTTTGTTGGAAGTAAATTTAGATCCAGGCCAGAGAATAGGGGACTAAACGGATAGGGGGAGCTGAATCTTGGAGGGAAAGACACTGGCATCACTTTGCAATCGGAATGAAATCTAGGCTCTCTCCCTGGGCCGGCAAAGCCCCAGTGAACTGGCTCCTATCTGCCTCTCCAGCTATGTAACACCTCCCATTCTTCCTACTGCCTTTTAGACTTCTTGGTTTTCACTTTCGCTGCCCTGCCAGGATTGTTCTCACCTGTGAATTGCTCCAGCTGTTCCCACAGAGCCCCTGCACTGTCCAGCTCTCACTTTAAATTCGTGGAAGCCTGCCCCAGCACCATCCAATCTAAAGCAGCCATCCATTGTCTATCCCATCACCCATGTGTCCTTTTCTGTATCGCACTGATCTCCACTAGATGTTTTCTTGTTTATCGGCTCATGGTCAGCCTCTCTTCACTGGCATGCAAGCTTCCTTAGGGCGGAGACCTCTTCAGCTTCCTTCACCCCTGACACAGGTAGGAGCTCAAGGCAATGTTTGTTGAATGAATGAGTGTATGTAACTTTCTCTGACATGTGAGAAACATGGGAGGCAAGTGTAGGTGAAGAAGGCATGTTTTGAAGGGGAGAGGAAGGAGTTGAAGAAATTGAGCTATAGTACATATTTATGATAATATTTACTGTAGTATATATAGTATAATTATATCAATATAATTATTATCATATGTCATTTCATATAATTACATGGAATATATAGATAGAATTATGCAGATAATATCTATATATACAATAGATATAATTATATAAACATATAGACATTGTTATAATTATATATTATATATACTTATCTATAATAAGTATAAAAAACTTAATTTCAGTCAGTTTTTTTCCTAACCCATAGGCTTTGATCTGAAGCATCTTTTTGAATGCTTTCAAGATAGTTTGAATATCACCATTGATTTCTTCAATTTTAAAGGTTAGTCAGGTATATATACGTATATATATATACGTATATATATGTATATATACATATATATATATATACAGGTATATATGTGCTAATTTTCAAATAAAGATTTTATCTTTTTATTCAGATTTTATTGGATTATTATCAAATTATTTGTCCCCCTTTTTGGAAAATTTGTAAGTATATTCTCTGTGTCCAAGTTTGTAATCAAATTTTGTAAATGGCTGGTGGATCAATGAAAAAAATTCTCTAGTTGAAAGTCGTCAGGACCCGATGTCACCATTCAATGTAGATCATTGGATGTAGTATTGATTCACTTCTAAAAGAGATGTATTGATCTCTCCCACTATAATTACCTTCTTATCAATCAAGTTCTCACACTTCTAATGGTTTTTGTTTTATATGTTTAGCTGCAATGTGGTTTGGGAACATCCATTTATTGACTGTTATACCTCCTTTAGAAAAATATACCTTTTATAATGTATGATATCTCCATATTGTTTGGTCAGCTTCTCCGTAACATTTCAAATGCCATGGTATTAATGTTATTCTCTTTCAAAGTAGGTTAGCAACTCTGCTCCCATAATGTAGTACTGGGCTGTTGGGATTATCTTTCTAAGACTGTATATTTCAAGATGATTTATACAAAATTCCACATCACTTTTCACCATTGGGGAAAAAAAACTATCCCCAATATGCTTACTTTGGATGTTAATTATAACCAGATGACTTTTCTCCATTATAAAGATAATGCATGATTTTCTGTTGGGCTGAAGTTATAGTTCCTTCTACCTAAGATCATCAGACATCAGTGCAAGTGCCCGGACAAGAGACTATTAGTAAGAACGTATTAGCTTTCCTTTTGAGAAAGCTGTACTTTCTAAAGAAGAAAAATTACATAGAGATGGATTTTTTTTGATCACCCTCTTCTGAGCCAGGCATCGAAGTGGTTTGGTGATTTATACAAACAAATATTTTTCGCACTCCTAGGCTCACTGTTGACCAGTAATATGGGGTGTAAAGGTAGGAATAACTAAGACCATGAGAGGAGGGAGGGCGGTGCATCTATTCTTGAGTACCTGTGATGACGCACAAGTGCTGTAAATTTCAGACTGCGTAAAACAACACATTTATAGCGTGCTACATGAATGTATGGTTTACAAAGTGCTGCCAATTATGTGTGCATTCGCTGATCTGTTCAACCAGTACTTGTCCAAGATGCGTTGTGTGCCTGATTCCAGGAGGCACTGGCGATGTGGAGGTGAACACATCGGGCATGAATTTACCTGTCCACTATTTCTTTGTGTGCGAATTGCTGAATGGATAACTCAGTGGTGTGAGAAGCTGGATTTCGTCTTAACGATTTTTTGAGCTACTTCAAAAACCAAGAGGGTGTCCTCTTCTTCCTCTTTCTTCTTCTTCTTCTTACCCCCTTTATTACTATTATAGGAAATTTGATGTAGGAAGAAAAAGATCAATGTTACACAAATGGTCACTTTTTGGAATAACTCTACGTTTGTGTAGTGTGTCCTGGTGATAAAAAAAAATCCATGACTTTAGGCTGGACTTTTTAGAATTTTCGCCACACTACCACTGTTCTGAACTTAACATAAAAAATAAAATGCTTACCCTAAAGTAGCTCATTTACTTCCTAGCATAACTTGGCCCTTAAAGGTTAAACATTGTTTCGAACCCATACCTTAAGTCAGGTTACGGGGAAACAAAATTAGTAAATGTGAGTTGTCAGAAACTGGCAAAGCTGCCCTGGGATGTAAAAGCGTTTGTCAGATTCCCATGTGCAGACGCTGCTGTGGATCAGGTGGGGGCAGCAGAGAGACAGCTGAGGTCCAGGGAAGGCAAGGGCTTCTCCTCCCCTAGGATCCCAGGGTGCAGGTGCTGATGGCAGTGAGTTAGGAAGTAGAGTCAAGATTTTAATTCTGTATCTAAGAGGATGGGAGGAAAGCAAGAGAGAAATACCACAAAGATCAGAATGCAGGGGAAACAAAGGTTGAAGTAGGACTGATGCAAGTCAACAACTGTGTGGCCAAAGCGAAGGGAGCAGGAGAAGCAGGAAGGTAGGCTGGGTGGGTGGGCAGGAGATGCCGGAGGGAAGCCAGCTGGCTTCACCAACATTCCTACCAATGACTTCCTAGCACAGTGGCCAGGTCCCTGCTTGGTCCTGCTCGATCTTCTAAGGGCCAATTGTTCTTGACTGAGATATGGAAGGTGTTAGCCCCATAGCTCTCTTGGGCTGAGATTGTAATTCAAGTTCTTATTTTATTAACACATGTTGAAATGACTGAGAAAATGTGAGATGATTTGGTAGTGATCAGGGTGTGGTGGTGCAGTTTTGCTTGACTTTCTTCTCCTGGGGACTTCAAAGAACTACATCCCTCAGCATCTTTTTGTCCATCTTACGGGAGTTTTTTCACAACCACCGTAAAAACAGTCCAACAGTCCTGTTTTCTTACTGGTCTACTTGAAGCACCATGCTCTCCCTGTGTGGTCTTGTCAGAATTATCTTCAAATGGTGCTAATCGACAGAGCCAACACATGGACAGCATTCCCTGGCTCCTCGACCTTGGCACCCTCACATGCTGCATGTAGCACCCCCGGTGGAAAGACATTCTGGAGATCTCTTATCTGTTCCTTCGCCCCACCTACCCTTACCAGTCATGTGAGCTGCCTGAGCACAGAAACTACTATGCAGTAAAGAACACTACCAGGTCTTAGCAGATGGCCGCTTTTCTCAAAATACACATAATCACCAAAATTCTAGCAGGAGCAAAGCCTTCTGGATAGTCTCTTAGGGCTAATTAGAACAGAATTTGAACCATGAAAGGTGACTTGGAAGTAGATAGAGACAGAGTACAGGGAAAGAAAGGCAAAGGGAGAATACACAAAAGAGTTCTTGGAAGAGAAGAAAAATTTGCGTTAGGCTGTGGAACATAAACCTCTAACCACAGATTTCCTTGAGCAAATGGATGGAAATGGCTTAGTTAGTGATGGCACCAACCACCAGAGATTGGTGACGCCTCCTAGCTGTGCAGGAGGCACAAAGTGGCAGTTACACGTGACAGACACTTCCAGCCTTTACCTCCCTTTCTGTAAAACAGGAATTAAAGTGACTGCTGACGACATTTCGGACTTGTTTTTGAGGGTGAGCACATAGTATATTACTGACAGCCCCGTGGCCCTGGGAGAGGGTAACTAGGAATGAGCGCAAACACGCAGGAAGAGCATTTTATTAATGAAGTTCAAGGTGTCCGGTTGTTCTTCGTAGGGTGAACTTACGCCCAGGAGTACTGACTCGGTTTGCATTGTTCTGTCGCATTGTTTACAAACCTCTTGAGTGACTACCCAGCATTTGTTCCCTATTATTTCAAATACGCTTTTAAAAGCCGAATATAGAACCTGAGTCCCTGCTGGTTTTGTTCTTTTCCACTTGGCAAAGGTTGATTGATTTTATTTTTCTTTTGGCCTGTGTTTCTTAGCGACTTGAAATGAGCACGGCTTTTTTTGTTTACTTCTTTACCCACATTGTCAATAATAGAATCAGTCTGGGAACAGGAAGCGCAGTGTAATTTCTGCGGCAGAGTTTGCGTAGGGAGGAGGGCTTGGCATAAATTTGGAATATTGCATTGCCTTAGCTTCATTTTCTCAGATGGTAGAACTGTTTGGGGGGAGTTATTCTTTTTCACTGTGCAAATTCACACATTCTCTTACAAGGTACTGTTAAACATGGCACACCTGTAAAAAATTAATGAAAAATGTTCAATGAAATGAAAAAAATAGGAAGTTAAGATACAGAAATGCTAATACCGGAAACTGGCTATGTTGTGGTCTGCTTTGATTATATGTGCATGAAGTATATGAATGCGGTTGAATGGGATGGACTCATGGAAATGGCAAAGGAAAATTAACCCACTGAAAAGGTTCTCAACTCTTGATGATGCAGGCATTCCGGGGGTCTGGGGACCCGAAGGTCTGTGACCCATTGTGGGTTCTTGACTTTCTGCAGGAAAGAATTCAAACTCAAGCCAGCGTGAAGTTTAAAATGGACTTGTGAAGCCATGAGACAGGGAATGAGGTACTCCACAGACAGAGCAGCCTCTCTTTAGCAGAATTTGCTTCCTTTATTGGGGTTCATTGAATCGGGGAATAGGGTATTCAACAAGGGGAAGGCATCTCAGGATCTTCCTGAGAAAGGGGCAGCGATCTTTCAGAGGAGCTGCAGAGGCTGGCCATTGTGTCTCCTTCCGTGGGTTTTCAGTGTCTGATCACGGCGATGCAAGGTGCGTTGTTTAGCATGCTAACGCATTACAGCGAGGCGAGCGGTTACTGTTAGGTGCAATTGGTCACCACGCTATGTTGGGCTGAGCTGGTGTGTGCCGGTTTTCAGCCATAAATCCAGTGAGGGGTAGTCTTCCTTCTTTTTGATGGCTCCGGTAGCTTTTATTGATTGTAGCTGTTCTGCAACATGCCTCCATCACAGCTGCACATCAGAATCACAGGAGCTTTAAAACAAAAATTGATGCTCGGGTCTCTCTCCGGAAATCAGAATGTGTGTGGGTACGGTGTAGGCATAGACACTTGTGAAGACTCCTCAGTTGTAGCCAGGATTGAGAATTACTGATAACTAGTAGAAAGACACTCTTGGAAGTGTCAGTCTCCAGGCATGGGGGTGCAGCCTAGCACCAGACACCGGCCCGATGCACACCTGTGATTTTATTAAGCAGTCAATAGGCCTCCGCTTCGGGCACCGCTCTCGTGCCGTCTGGTGCTTCCTCACTTTCAGAAACGCAACACGGCTTTTCTTCAGTTGGAGCATTTGCAACACTATGAAGATGCTGAATGAGATGGTCTGAAATAGTATTGATTGGTTTTATTTAAATTGTAGTTAAAATTGTATGTTTTCCAAGGTCCTGATTCAAATGCGGAAAGATTGTAGTTTGAGTGGGGATGACATGTCTATTTTGTATCTCGAAGGCAGTGCACTCGGCCTTGAGCTGTCTGTCTTTCCCTGTGCAACTCAAAGGATGCCGCATGTCTCAGATGTGACCCACTTCCTTCCTGTGACGTGGCCTAAAAGTGCCCTAGGGAAAAGAAATCACATTATCTTGGAAAGGGAATGTACAGACACACAGACTTGTCGATTTGGCTTATACCGGTTAGACTGTTGCATCTGAAGGAGATTGCTCTGTGAGAATGGGACTCAGACCACGGCCTGTGTTTGGGGTGAGGAGGGAGGTACCCGCCAGGAGCAGGGAGAGCAAACCCAGATGAAACAGATCACAGGGAGATTATGAGCCCCTGAGAAGAGGGAGGGAACGGACCCTAAGGGGCCAAATGGAAGGGACATGATACTGGCATCCAGTGTCACAAACCCGGAGTCAGTCATCAAAGTTTCGAGTACCATTTATGTACCAGTGACCCCCAAATTTATATTTCCATCCAAGCCCTTCCTACTGACCTCCAATTCCCAACTTGCCATGTCCATTTGGCTGTCTGGTTTGACATCTCACATTCAACATGTCTAAAACTGGACTCTGGAACCCTCGCTGCCCTCAAACTGGCACCTGGGGAGGGGGGGTGTTCCTTGTCTCAGTAAATGACAGCTCCATAGAAGGGTTTTGGAGACCAGCAGGCTTGGAGGCCCTCTGGCCTTCTCTCTTTCTCCTTGGACATCCAATCTATTGGCAAACATGTTGGCCTCACCCTGCCTTTCAGGTGAGCCCAGAATGTACCAGCTCGGCACCACTTAGCACCACCACCCTGTGCCAGCACTGCTGCTGCCCAGCTGGCCTGCTCCCTGGTCCCCGCCTCTCCCATCTCCCACCCACGCTCTGGTCTACGCTAATCGGTTGCGGTGAGCCTTTTCAAACACGAGTCACGTCGTGCCAGACCTGCTCAGGACCTCCCAGTGGTTTTCCACTGGACTCAAGGTGAATGCCAGTCCCCTGTGAGTGGCCTTTGAGGCCCTACACTCCCATGTCCTCCTCTCCCCTTGTGGGTGCTCATGCAGCCACTCCAGCTTCTTCCTGTTGGGGACACTCCTGCCTTTGCGCTCGGTAGTGTTCTGGGCTGTCGCATGCCCAGACGCTCTTTCCCCAGAGCGCTACTTGTTTCCGCGCCTTCTTCAGATATTCGCTCGATGGCACCTTCTCAAGTCACCTTGTCTGATCATCCCACTGAGAAATGCGACCCTTGCCCCTGTGCTCCAAGCCCCCGTTCCCTGCTTCCCCTTCCCCTTCGCACTTGTCGACATCGGACCTTCTCTCTCTATTTAATTCACTGCTTAGTGCTTGAATATAAACCCCACGAGACCAGGTTCGTTTGTCCATTTCTTTTATTGTTGTGTGCTCAACACGGAGAACAGTAGCTGGCACGTTGTGGGCACTCGCTAAATCATTATTCGTGCAGGAAACACACAGCTCGGTGTCCTCGATAATCTCTACAATCCAGTCCCAGTGACTGGGTTTGCCTGGCTCCTCTGTCACCGAATCTTGGCCCCGTGCCCTAGACTCCCAGAGGTGGAACTTCCCACACCAGGGAGAACCTAAGGCTCCCCAGCCTATTGTGCAGTCTTTTCAACTCTCCTGCCTCCCTGGAACTCTGCCAATTGCCAGGGACACTGACTGGTCGCTTTCTTGTCTCTGCTCAGTCAGTCAGTTGGGGTCTTTGCCTGAACCCTTCCCCTCTGGACCCATCTCCTGGCCGAGACCTCACATAGGTTCACATTCGTACTTTTCCCTTAAGCAAGCACTCCTCGCCCTGGCCAACTGCTCATCTCCTGGAATTTTGATCCATCAGCCAATCCCCCTCCTGTCTGAGCATCCCTTTGAACAACTCCTAATTACCTGTCGGGCTGGCTCAGCACAGCAGACCGCATGCATATTGATTCTTTCTAAGGTTGTGCTGGAGTGTGAGGAGGTGGCGAAAGTGCCTCGTTGCTCCGAAGGGACCGGGGAGGCCCCGGTGGACTCTACTGGGGGATGGGCGGCCACAGATGAGGGAGGGCCCTTTTCTCCTCTGGGTTCTCCTGACTCTAAACCTCACCCCAGAACCCAGACTGTTGATCTTGTGATATAGAAGCTTCTGGAAGCAGGACTGGGAATGGAAACTGGAGCTTGTTCCTGGACTATTTCACAACACTTTTCTCCAGGAAGAGAAAAAAAAAAGCCTCAAAAGCCTCGTTCTCTTTATCCCCAGTGTTACATAACCTAACATTTTCCGTGCTGGTTGAAATAAATACCCTTTCCTTGCCTAAGTAAATAGGACACAAACTCTTGGGGCAGCCTGCTTCCTCTGCCTGAGCGCTTCCGAGGGATCCAGCTGCCTTTGTGGGTTTCGTGGAGGTCCACAGCTCACCTCCAGCCCTTCTGCAAGTGTGACTCCTGCCAAAACACCTCCTCCATGGCCCCACCAGTAGCTCGCAAAGACCCACAGGCCACAGCGGTGGCGACTCTGGGAGACGGGCTTCCCGTGAGGCGCTGGGGCTCTGCAGCTGGACGTGCGTTCTCCTGCCAGGCAGCTCTAGTGCAGAAATGCCACACAAGGCACCAGACCCGGGCAGCTTAAAATACCCGGAGCGACTACGGAAACCGATCAACTGTCAGCTCTGCCTTTAGAGGAAACCCATTACCTGATAACTTGGTATCTGACCTTCTATCTCCTAGTATAGGTTTTTTAAGAAAAATTTATGCATGTATATTGATTTTAGAGCGAGGATGTGGCAGAGCAAGAGCGAGCGAGCGATCTCGAGTTGTCGTTGCACGTGTTTGTGTTTTCATTGGCTGAGCCTTGCATGTGCCCTGATGGGGGATCGAACCTTGGCATATCCCACGACACTCTAAGCAACGGAGCTACCCAGCCAGGGCCTTCCAGTATAGGTTTTTGATTTTCCCATGGAACATTTGATAATTTTCCCATGCTCAAATAAGTCTTCCCACCATCCGTCATTTGATCTGTTCACCCCTTTGTTTGCACCCTCTTTCCTTTGTTTTCCTGTTTGAGGAAAATAAATAGCAACCTTGAGCTGGCCGGCAGAGGCTAACCCAGTCCATGCTCTCCCGTTCACTTTGACCTCTTTCCTTTCCCTAAAGATGAAGCTTTGGTGTGCAGAGGGAAGCACAGAATTGGATCTCCTTGAGGTGAGGCCCGTGCGTCACTCATTCTCGGCTCCAGGGGCTGCCTCATGTCCAACTTGGTAATTTCTGAGCAGACCTAAAATTTTGAAAATCTTCAGAAGGAAAGGAGAATGTTCTGTGGACTATTTTTTTTTTTGCAGTGGTTTTTAAGTTGTTAGTTTTTAAGATCAGTACTTTTTAATAGAAACAACTTGACCATAAATCTGTCACAAAATGTTGAGACACATTAAAACAAAATTTAACGAGAAAAAAAAGATCATTCTGGAGTTTTATAAGTAAAACGTTCAAAAATGAGGAATGACTATCTTCATTTATTTTACAAGAAAGATGCAAATTTTAAAATGTTACTAATTTGGTAACCGGTGCTAATTTTGAAAAAGAAAAGTAATCATATAGGCAATGTTACATTTCTAAACATGTTAAAAATTTAAAAAGAAATATGATGCCATGGATGATAGCATATTAAACATCACATTTACAATGCCAGCTGCATTCCTTTAGTATTCTATGTTTCGTTAAGCTTCGTAAAGATTCAGATAAAAGTTCTAGAGACTGTTCTCAGAAAAACGCACAAAGGTCATGTACCCAAAAGACTGGATCTGATTCAGGAGATTTAACCCCCTGCAAACTTCCATGTGGATCTTTGCTTTCCACGTGGAGGGTGGAGCAAGCAAACCGGAAGAGGATAGAAAGGTTTTGTGAAAGGGCAGGGCAGCTGTACGGTAATCAAGAGAAACTCAGTGGTGAGGAAAATGACAGTAAGCACGTTCATTGCCCAACTTGTATTAGTATCTATTTTAAGCACACTTTACACTTAGGGTAATCTAGTGAACCAAATGCTCGCTTTTTATTTGCTATTATTTTCTTATGTTACCTAATGCCAAACTGCACAGTTGAAATCTGCTATGTCCTGTCTCTGATGTAATTATCTAGTCTTGTTCCTTGTTTCCTATGTTTTATTTGTTTGCTTCTTGTCCTTTTTCCAAGGACCTTTGGGGAAAGTAGTTTCCAGTATAGATTTTGACATTTCAGAAGAAGCTTTCCAAATCCATACAGGGATGTCCTTGGGGCTGAAGCTACTCAGTGCCCCGGAAGATGGTCGATCTCTACCATTTCTATTGCTTGGAGAGCAAGGTGAATGTAGGTCTCCTTGGGCAATGGGGATGATATAAGGATGTGGATTGAAGATGGATAGGACTTTCTGTCCCTTTTATTCAAATTGGGATATATTTGCATGAAAAAAAAAATCTGTGTCTAGGCATTCTGTGAGTTTTGCCACCCATCTGGATGGAGTAAGACACGTGCCCAGGCAACCTACAATCACTTGATTGTAGGAGGCACGGAAGACACACAAGTGACTCAGCACCAGATAAAACTTGCCATTTACCTAAGAGTGCTACCAAGTGCTCAGTAAAAGTGTGTTGTAGTTCTCCTGCATTGGTTACCAGATTGTCAAACAAGTCATCTGCTGGAGTGTTTATCTCCTTTCCTAGACACAGTGTCCTCAAGGTCATGTCCACACATCCTTGCCTGGCACAGAGGAGATGCTTCCTAAGTACTCGTTGCTCGAGGGGAGATGGGTAAGCAGTGTGCTGTGACAACTGAGAGGTGGGTGAGCACACGGCAATGTTGGGCCATCTGGGAGGGCTCCGTGGAGGAGGCGTTCTTTAAGATGAACCTTGAAGCAGTGGCAGGATCAGAACTGATGGGATGGGGAAGAGGCCGGAACCTAAGCAGTGGATACTGGGCGCAGGGAAAGAGGCTGCTTGATCCGAGGTGGGGGCTGGAGGGGTGGACTG